>CAKNWT010316243.1:2047-12798 GCA_932066315.1 Andricus coriarius
CAATTTTGTTGAAACTTCGCTTTTTTGGTTACAAAATTTAAATTTTCAACTGAAAATTTAACTATTCCATTTGTGTTTAAAAATTTATCTTTTTTAGTTGAAAATTCATTCTTTTAGTTAAAAATTGATTAATTTGGTTGAAAATTCGTTTTTTTTGTCTTGAAAATTAATTTTTTAAATTGAAAATTCAAGTATTATTTTTGGCTGAATATTGAAATTTTTTATTTAAAAATTAAACTTATTCGTTAAAAATTCGTCCTTTTTGGTTGATTTCAAGGGTTTTTATTTTTTTTTAGTTAAAAATTCAACTATTTGCTTAAAAATTAAGTTCGTCTTTTTGGTTGAAAAATAATTTGTTTGGTTGAAAATGTCTGTATTTGGTTAAAAACACTTCTTTTTTGGTAGAAAATTATTCTTGTTTAAAAATTCATCACTTTGTTTGAGAACGAGTTACTTTGGTTGGAAATTTAACAATTTTGTTAAAACTTCGTTTTTTTTTTGTTTGAAACTTAATTTTTCATCTGAAAATTTAACTATTCCATTTTGGTTTAAAAGTGTATCTTTTTTAGTTGAAATTCCATTTTCTGTTAACAATTTACCTTTTTTAATTCAAAATCCAACTATTTGTTTGAAAATTCCTCTTTTTAATAAAAAAATTCTTGTTTGAAAATTCATCTTTTTGGTTGGAAATAGAACATTTTTTTGGAAATTCGTTGCTTTCTGGTTGACAATTTATCTTTATTATTAGATAAAAATTCAACTTTTCCTTGTGAAAAATAGAAAGTAGGTTCTTTCAAACATTCTGTCAGTAGACAATAATGTTATATTTGTGAGATTCAGAACTGCACAAGAAAAAATGTCCAGTAATTAAAATGTTAAGTTTTTCCTTTTTAAACTCAAGGACTTACACTTTTACTTTCTTTTATATGTAAACTATCAACTTTTATAAATAATTTAAACAAACAAACAAATTAATAGTGCCATCTGTTTTCAGTGTCCAACCTAATTGGATCGCTCGTCATTTCTAGAATCTTCTCTATCATCGAATAGGGTTGTTTCTAAAATCAGATATCACTTTTTCAATAAATTTATCGTATAGCTCGTAAAGTTTTGTTTAATATTTTTAATTTAATGTTGAAATTTGAATTTTTTCTAACGATGTCGATTAGGTATTTTAGGTTTGGTGGGGGAAATTCAAGATGTCTGCACGCCGTGGGCCAAACAATAATATAAATATTGCTTGGCCCTCAGCGTGCAGACATCTTGCCGGCTGACGTCACAACTTGAAGAAACCTCATTGGAGGACCCCTGTGACGTCAATAAGGAGGTCGGATTTCCCACCAATCACAGCTCAGGCATCAGTGGTTCTTAAATAATTTTTTTGCGTAAATTTTCGATTGGTTTGTTCATAACATAACCTTACTTTTTCACAAACTCTCAATTTATGCACTAGAACATATTAAAATTTAGATTCTTCTATAAAAACGGATTAATGAAAGGACTCTCCCTAGAAGGACTTTAGCATAACTTGGCATAACCTCTTCATCAAAATTGACTTAAATATTTGGGAACCCCTTTCAACTTTCATGTCACGTGATTCAAATTCGAAGGAATGTTTTCGCGGATCCAGTTTTCAATAATATTTTTCTATTAAACAAAGTGATGGAAAGAAATTCAAAAAGTACTCTGAGTTTAGTTTAAAATTAAATTTTTAAATATGGCTTTACCTAAAATTACGAAACAACCCTATTGGCTTTTGAAATTATTTTAAAAATAAATGCTGAAGCATGCTGAGATCCGCTACGTCATGCTGGTAGATGTAATTTAATTCCTATAAAAAATATAAGATCTCGTAATTCCTTAATACAGAGACTAGTAATACTCATCATGCGTAATCGTTGCTCACAATATAACTCTAAAATACTTTTAAACTGAACACAAAAAAAAGAATAAAATTAAATTTGTTTAAAAATCGTGACTCTTGTTACCCTGGCGAAAGTATTGGATAGGAATTCATTCCGAATTATTCCGGAATCTGTATCCGAACCAATCCGAATTAAGTTCTACATTTCGTTCGATCCAAATCGGTCAAAAATTAATCCGGTTGAATCCGAACCAAATTTCAAATCCAAATGAATCCGGATCAGTCCAAACCCGGGTTGACCTAAACCGATTTTCAATCCGAATGAATCCGAGTTCAGATTGAATTGGATGCATTGGGATTCAAAATCGGTTTAGGTTAATCCGAGTTCAGATTCATACAGATTGAAAATTTGGTTCGGATTGAATCGGACCGAGTCGGATTAATTTTTAACCGATTTCGATCGAACGAAATGTAGAACTTTTTTCAGATAAACTCGGATTGGTTCGGATACAGATTCTGAAATGATTCGAATGACTTCGGATTGGTTAGGAATGAATTCCTATCCGAAACTTTCGCCAGGGTACTTATCTCGTGCTTCCAAAAAAGGTTTAAATGGCATGCATTTGCCAAAGTAGATGCGTTCAGGGTGACTTAGGCCTAAAATACAAAAGAAGGTTTCTACTTATAAAATAAAATCCTAACGGGAAATAAGAAGCTGTGATAAATAAATAAGGAAGAATGAAAAACTTAAACAGTGAAGAAATAAGTTACAAACCGCTATAGTTCGATACCTCCATGTTCAAAAAACCTCTGAATTCCTTAAATTATCTGAATTCTCTGGATTCCTCTGAATTCCCTGGATTATTCTGAATTCCCTGAGCTCTCTTCATTCTTCTAAATACCCTAATTTTCTTGTAATATTTGGTCCTTAAATTAATAACATTTCCTGAATTGTCGGAATTACTTGAATTTCTATAAATGATCTAAATTCCTCTAAATTTCCCAAATTATCAGAAATCCGTGAATTGCCTGAATTCGTTTCAGAGTGGTCGTTTTAGACTTTCACTCTGAAAGAGGTTTTTCTTTAACATGGAGTCATCGAGTTACAGTCACTAAATCTAAGTCTAATGCTATGTCTATGTCTACGAAAATTTTAATTTAAACTAAATTGTCGAAATGCAAGTTGGAAGCGGGATCAGGAGGCGATGCACGAAACGGCTCGTCTACCTTCCTCATCGGAGTCTGAAATTCGCGTCGCCTGGAGGGAACTCTGCTTCGAGAGAGTCCTGCCGTGACCTCTTGGTCTTGGAGGTGGCGACTGCTTATTCCAAATAGCTTCCAGCTGATCGAAGTGCTGAGATTGAGCAAGGGCGGCCTGTTCTGGCCCTAATCCGGGTTGCGAACCCGCCAATCCTACTTTACTTATTTCTTCCATCGAAGCACTCACGCTGAATCTTCTCTTCAATCTTTCCTCCATTTCTGCTACCATGATTCCTGAAAAAGTGATTCATCCATTGTCACAGTAGCAAAATTATTGAGGACGAACATGAGCAACTTCTAGATCATAATAATATTTGCACAATCAGCTAATTATTTCTATAGATTTAATTAAATATGACTATTGAAGTTTTCTTTGAAACGTAAAAATTCATGGCTAGTTCCTCTACAATTACCTGAAGTTAGATGTCCGTACTTCTTCTGCCAAGTATAAGTATCCAAAGAAACTTCCTTCTTCAATAATCTTCTCGCAGGACGTTTAGGACCAGGTGGTCTTAAGTCTCTCGGAGCAACATAAGATGGTAGTTTAACATACTGAGCTGGCGTGTTGTGTAAACAAAGAATAGGCATACATTTATGTTCTAGCAGATAGAGACCAAGTCTCGAGCAATCAGTGGACATCTCCACTCCCAAAACTGGAACATGCAGCATGATCGAACTCAAAGCTGTCCCTTTTTTGGTGTCCCAGACTATCAGGCTTTTGTCCTCGCTACCAGAAACTGCCAGTGTTCCATCACCAGATAATCTCACACAAGTTACATATCCCAAGTGACCCGTCAAGGTGTGCAAATCAGCGCCGGTGTTGATGTCCCAAACGATCAGATTCGCATCTCTAGAGCCGGACACGACGATGCATTTGTCCAAAACTGCAACCGCGACACAGGTTACATGATCAGTGTGTCCGACTAAAACCTGGGACAATTTTCCTCCAGCTAGTTGCCAGATCTTAAGACTCATGTCTCTTGATCCGGTGATTAAAGATTGTGAGTCAGGAGTAACAGTCAAGCAAGTAATGTCTTGTGAATGAGACACCTGGTACTTTTCTTCTGGTCCCGCACCGAGGCTGATTATCAGCATTTGATTGTCACCATTTCCACACACCGCTTTGCTGAAAGAATGAATAGAAAACTATAGAATTTAATAGACTTTTTATCCAGAGAAAATTTGAAATTGAATCAAATTTAGGGGAAATTCAATCAAAATCTATCAAGTAGTGTTGAACCAAAACAATTTCATGAATTATATTCGATCAGCACGTTTGACGAAAATTCTATCCAATTCCATCAAATTAATTTCTGTCAAATTATATCCGTTGAGGAATCGTATACTTCTCTATCAACAGTTTCTCAATGAAACTCTATTAAATCTTATCCGCAAAAAACTGCCTATGTTTACCTATGTTTCGGAATTTTTATTGCAAGAAGTTGATGTAAGATTATATATATTTAATAATCAATTAGACTGTTGTGGAATAAGTGAATCCAAATTGAAAATACTTGATTTGGTTGATTTTAATGTTACTGTAGACAAGTCTAAAAGGGAAATAAGCCCCAGAATTGAGGTATGTATTTTGAAATTACAAGTTTAGGATTATACTGCTGAACATCGCGATCGAAAGCGGTTGATTCAGGTAGACGGTTAATGCCGTTGAAATTTCGTGATGTTATTGACGACAACTCGTTCGAATGAAATCTTACGTTAGCGCAAACTCAGGATAATCGAATTGTCGAGATTTGTAAAAAATTAGTAATCGGAAGACAAGCAATTTGAGTTACAGAAAAGTATCTTTTATAGAAAGAAGAATGACTTATTGCCTTGTTTTTTGAGCTCGAGACCTCCGATAAACATGATTATTTGGATAGACTTTCTATCAAAAACGTTTGATAAAAGTGTAAAATTGCCGATACAGAAAACGGATTTAAAAGTAACATACCTCATGTCCGGAGTGACAGCAAAACATCTTCCAGGGCCACAAACAGACTGGATTAAAGTTCCACTATCAGCAGCCCAAACTCTAATCGCACCACCTCTATCCGAACTGACAACTCTTCTTCCATCCAACATCGCAATAACTGAAGTCACAGGCGCCTGATGTTTAAAAGTAGCAACAACAAGACCCAGAGTCAATCCCCAAACTCTCACAGTCTTATCTTCTGATCCTGAAGCTGCAAAAAGTCCAGAAGCAGAAAAAGCTACGCAGGTAACACTGGCGTCATGGCCTTCCAAAGTGGAAACAAGTTCGTGAGTGTTCAACTGCCAGAGGTTGACGAGAGAATCCACACCTCCAGTTACGGCCATCGCTCCATCTCGAGAGATGTCTAAACAGGAAATGGGAGACGTATGAAGTTGAAGAGATTCCTGCTTCTTTCCTGGTTTTTGGCGACCTTCCTCGCTTCTAAAACTCCAGTAGGTTACTCTTCCACCTCCGGCTGTGATTAGAAAGTCATCCTTGTCGGTGATTTTTACCGAGGTGACATCGAATGAAGAATTGGCTGGGAGAGTTCTAATTAGACGTCCTTTGTGCATGTCGATGATTGAAACCCTTCCATCGGCGCCTCCTGCTATCGCTCTTCTGCAATCTTTGGCTAGGCAGATGCTTTTAACTGGTCCTTGGTGACCACGAAGAGTATGGATTTCGGTTCCGGTTGCTAGAGACCTGAAAAAAAAAAAATAGTTTTAGGAAATTCAAGATGAATACCGTAAATTGAGGCTAAGCGGCGCATATGTGAGAGAAAGCTCACATACACCGCTTGGTCTAAGCTAAAGTGTTTTAAAACATTTGAAGTTTTTTTTGGGATCCCATGAAAGGGTCTCATGGGGGTTGAATTCAGAACGTAATTGTTAATTCTCATTCTTCGATTAACTCTCATTTAGGGAGATTATTTAGGCAGTTAGGAAGGTTTTCAGAGAGTTTGCCGGTATTTAAGGAGGTAGTGAGCAGTCAAAGAAGCAACCAAGCATTTAGGGAGTTCTGGAGCTTTTTGATGGAAATGGGAATCAATCGGAAATTTAGGAAGGTAGGGCGGGTATTTAGAGAGTTACTTACCTAAGATACATCTTCTGATCTTCACAAACTGCTAGGAGAAACACTGAATCATCCGACACGTCCAGTTTAATCACCGGACTCGGCAGTGGAATAGAATTCAACAGAGTGAAACTCTCCAAGGACCACAAGCAAACAGTCCCATCAGTGGATCCCGAAACCAAAACCTCGCCAGCAGCATCAACCTTCACAGCCATCACAGGTCCACGATGATGATCCACCCTCATCAGCACTTCCCCAGTTAGCAAAGACGTCGCGATGATCCTCGAATCCTCTCCTCCACTCACAATAACTGAATTATTCAAAGCAGGCGTCAGGGTCAAAACTGGAGCAATATGCTCACAAATTCGTCTCTTTAGTGATAATTCCTGCATATCCCAGACGATAATTGTCGTGTCTTCAGACCCAGTCAACAAATACTGCGATTGCTGTGTAACAGCCACACATGTAATTGGATTCGAGTGTCCCTTGAAAGTGTGAACCAATTGTCCGGACATAACATGCCAGAGTTGAGCATCGCCTTGTGAAGGAACGACAATAACGTGTTGACCAGAGGGTGCAGGTTCGACCAACTTCACTCCTTGAGGACAGGCTAGGGCTCGAATTTGAAGAGGCAAAGGTGGTTGGAGCCAGCCGTTCAAGGGAACCAGAAGAGGGGCTGTATAACCATCACACCAAGCCATCGCGGCCATTACCATTCTTGACACCAGGTCACTGTCATCTTCAGCAACAGTTCTCAACCAGCAGATAAGTTGAGCTCCCAACTGAAGTGGGTCTCTGGTTAAAACATCGCTCGATTTTCTGACAGCGTAGTAAACGAGCTCGAGATCTCTTTCTAAAAGGTACCTTCTTGCATGTTCAAGAACACATCGAAGGTAGCTGACTGATATCATCTGAACCCCGGCGAGGAGAAAATCGAAAGCGCAGACTGCAAGTTTCTTTAGTTTCTCGACATCTCCAGATCGAAGAAGATGGAGCCAAGCTTCTTCGACGTGGCGAAGGGTGTAGGTGATATTGTCGTGTTGTGGTGTTGTGGCAAAGGGGGTTTCTTTTGCTGGAGGAGAGGCTGGATCCTCTGGTGACTTTTCCTCGCTTTCTTCAGTGTCTTCAGCGAAAAAGAGGTTGGAGACCTCCGCATGGATGGACTTGGTTATTTCCTGAGTGGAGAGGTACCGTTTTCGTGCCGATTCTCGAGCGAGCCAACGCCAGCTAAACATTAGACGACCGCTCATGACACGAACTCTTAGCCAAGGATCCAAGACTCTTCTCACGAGACACCAGGTCGCAAAGTTGAACTGTCCAGAAGATAAAGATAGTGGATTATCTTCTCCGGTTGGCATAATCAGCTCCAGGATTTCTGTTTCCGAAAGTCCGTATTCTGTGCAAGCTAGCAAGGAACCTATTCTGGTTGCAGCTTTTAGACCGACGAGTCTTTCGAGACTATCGAGCGCCTTTTCGATATTTGGAATCTTAACTTTCGGCTCTGGAAGTTCTAACAAAATTTCGGTGTTTCTGAGTCTTTCCTTTTGGACTGGGGTGAGTCGTAAAGCTTCCGGAGGCACAGCGGTCGTCGCGACGAAATGTACTCCCTGAAATTTAAACATAAAGAGAGAAATTATTATAAATAATATAGACATGATAAAGCGATGTGTAGTGTGACGGGGTATCTGATCCCCCGTAAAATTAATTACTTACTTTAATTTACGCACTAGACACTAGTTTCACATAAAGAGTTTTGAGCAGAGATTCAACATTACTTTGCTGTCTAGACTCAGCTTGAGTACTAGTGAGAGCTGATTGAGCTTAGTAAAACAATAATTAAAGTAGATCAACAAACTCGCCATGTAAGCTATATCCATACGCGCCCAATTTTTTCTCGAAATTCTCGCAAAATTCACATTCTGTGCCGAAGTTCCTAGAGTCGATAATTCCTCACGTGATGATGTGGCATATCGAAAATTCTTGAAACTTTCCGGCAAACTGCGTAGTTGCATTACAGTAAATAAATCGTTAATTAACTCTACCTCTAATTCTGCCAAATAATTTACCGTGTCAAAGTTAATTTGAGAATGTTCGCGTGCGTCGTACCCCATCTTGCATTTACAAGGATATCAAAATTGTCGCTTGAGTTCGTGAACTTCTACGAATCTTCTAATTTATACTCTGAATTTAGCTACGCACCTGGGCCCATAACCTGCTAAGAGAATCAGGGAAATGCGCAAGTAGAAATTAAATACAGTACTCGTAAAACCAGCGAATTATATATTCAGAAAAATTAAAAAAGAAGCAGAGTCTAGCACGGTTAAGGTAGGTTAGGATTTAATTTTCCAACCTGAGGTAGATTGAGTGGAAGCCAGGAAAGAGCAGCAACTATGTCGCACTCAAGAGGATGTAACCGATGTAAATCATCCACCAAAATGACTAGCTGTTCCGTCATCGGCTGCTCTTCTATCCTTCTCATAATTTGATTAAACCAATTATTCAGGTACAGTGGATCGAAGGATGCGTCGCGTGGAAGATTTCCATCGTTGTTTCCTGATAAGAAGCCCACATGTTCACATAGAATCCTTAGCAATTCGAGACTGTAAGCCGATCTGGGTGTTGAAGTGCACAACCTTACGACTCGTAGGGTCGGCACTCCAAACCAGGTTGGGGCGCTTTCATAGACTCGGGAGAGGATTGATGACTTTCCTGAGCAGCGCGGTCCTCGGATTAAAATTGGCCCATGTTTTTGATCCCTCCCTGGAAAGTAGATCCGATAGTACTCAAGATATTCTGTTATAATAGTATAGCTATGAGACTATGTTACCAACAATCAATATTACCCTCAGTTGGTTATGCAAATTCCTGACATGGATCGAGTCTCAGTCAAGTACTGAGTTCTCGTGGCGCACTGTAGGCTAGTTTGTAAAATTTCGTTGCAAAACCTAATATCACTCGAAAGAACTTTCCAAAAAGGATAATAATTAAAAGAGCTGTAACACAATTAATTGAAGAATAAGGAATAATCATTACGAAAAGTTTTTCCAAATTTTCCGGCCTGCAATATCCATGGAAGATGTTAGGAATTTAACAAAAATTGTCATTCTTAGGTTTTCTAAATTGTAGAATCGAAATTTGTCTTTTAAAATTCAAAATAGCGAATCGAATGTGATGGAACGCAAATCGGAAAACTGAATGAATTTTGCTACAAGATTTTGCGAAGTTTGTCGCAATGGATAATATATGTGAAAAGAGACATTTCAATTTAAAAAAACGCTCGAGTGCATGTCAGGCGATACTTAAATGTTTCGAGCACTTTTCATAAGAGGGAGGAAGTCTATTATATTTGAAACAAAAGAAATGCGCTTAACCTTTAATTATAGGAGAGATTCTGGTTGCGTCAAGAGAATGCTTCTTTTGTTAAGAGAACGTTTGCACCTAAATACGACCATTTTTATAATGTTCCTAACACTTGTCCGATTTAAAGTGCGCCAGATTCTATCAAACAAAAACCTAAATATGATCATTTTTTTAAAGCTCTTAATACTTTTCGATTTTACGTCAAAAAATTACTGACTTTCCAAAAATTTTTCAGGTCGGGAAATTCGGAATAACTTTCCTTCATTATTTCTCCGATTCTGGAATTAATTAGCTTTAACGTGGTTCAAGGATGATCCACTTTGTTCTATTATTTCGAGTCGTATTAGGTTCTTAAACCAAATGTTACAAAATAGCCCTCTATGGGTCGCCATTAGACCCAGTACTTATTCTGCACGACAAATCACTGATAAATCGAATGAGGCTTAATCCACGTCAGGAATCTGCATTATCGACTGATAGTAATATCGAATGTCGGTAACATGTCGTAGAAGAGAACCTTGCTCGTCAGTAAGTGTTTTCGTAGCCTCATAGCTATACTCAGTACTTGTTATATTCATTTTAACAGATTAAAAAAAAAAAGATAAACACCTGCTAGTAATCGTTTTCTGATCCAGAGAATGGACTCGTCCTTTTCCTCGGTTGGCTTTACTTCTCTGAGAAGAGCCAGATGTGCGAGACTCTCTGCGTAAACTTCCTGGACCATTTTTTTCCTACTTTTTATTTCCGGGACTTTTTCTACGGATGAGTTGACTAGCTCCTGAACCCTGTCAAAAACGCCCTCCCTCAGTTTCGTCAGATATTCCTCGTGGGGATGAGACTCTGTATCGATGCCATTCGATTTGTAGTCCACTTCTAGTCGAATCACGTTCTCTGGCGGCAAAGCCGATTCCACACGTGCTTTGAGGGACTCTGTTTCTGGAGATAAGGCAGGTGCTTCACCACCCCCTGACCATGTGCGAATCACTGTTATTATTCCGGCGCCATCTGCATCCAAACCTGAGGAAAAGTATATAATTTAGGTGGTTGGTACAAATAGAATTGTTTTACATCAATTCAAGTTCATTCAGGTTAATTTTAATTAAAGACCATTCAATTCAAATTGACTTCTGCTCAATTCTGGTTTAATTCTAGTCATTCGAATGCAGTAATCGCAATTCAAACTCTCCCAAATCCCGAACTCCCGAATTTGTCTGTGCTTCCGAA
>CAKNWT010316247.1:0-10316 GCA_932066315.1 Andricus coriarius
TTAAAAATTACGGTAGATGATTTCGCAAAAAATATTTCTAGGCAGTCAAGCCTGTAAGGGCTGGTTTTGTTATAACAACAAAAAATAACGATAAAAAAAATTATTCTGAAGAAATTTTTAAGGATCATAGTTTTAAGTTCAACTGTCGTACTTTACGAAATGAAATGATTTCGGAGAAGAATAAGAGCATATTAATTACTTAAGTGGCAAACTTCTTCAATAGATTCGTTTAGATCATTCTACAGAAACCATCCTCTCAAGATCACTCATATAAATATACTTTGAAGAGTATAAGACTTTTTCTCTCTATCCGTATTTAAAGAGATAACAGATTTTTTGCAATAATCAAGTTCTTGGAGCCTCGCAATTTTGTTATAAACTTGTTACCAACCATGTCTTGCAGATACACTAATCACAATTAACTTGGAAGGATGCTAGAATTTTTTTTCAACCATACTACGAAAATGAAATTGCAGTTTGCAAAATTTATGATAAAAAAAAAAACAAAAAAATTGTTTTCTCAAACCAGCAAAAGTCTAAACTATTTCTTAAAAAACTTATTTCATTTACTGCCTAAAGATCGCCAAAAATATGTCATCTACCTAGCTAATGTGGAACACACCCTAAATCATCCCCTAACACTTACAAAATTCACCAAAATGACAATGATACGAAAGTCTGCAATGTTCTATCACAAGATTATTTTATTCGATGCACAAAGCTTGCTTCAGAAGTTTCATATCCCTAGCTTATGTGAAACACGCTCTAATTCATCGCCTAACAATAAAAAGGTCACCAAAAAAATAATTCTAAAGTCTGCAAGTTTCTTTTACAAAATTATTTCGCGGGGCGTACAAATATTGTCCAAAAAATTTCAATTCCCTAGCTTATGTGGAACATACCCCGATTCATCCCTCAAAACTAAAAAAATCACCAAAAATACGATAACTCGAAAGTCTGCAATCTTGTTTCACAAAATTATTTTATTTGAATCAAAAAAAATGCTCAAAAAGTTTTACCCATCTAGATAATATGTAATACATCCCAATTCATCCTATTGCACTTGAAAACTTCAGAAAAAAAACAATAATACGAAAATCTTCAATTTTCTTCTGAAAAATTATTTCTCGGGGCATACAAAGATTGCCCAAAAAGTTTCATCCCCCTAGCAGAGGTCGAACACACCCAAATTCATCCCCTAACATTCAAATACTTTAAAAAAGTACAATAATTCTAAAGTCTGTAAGTTTCTTTCACAACATTATTTTCATCGCTTCCGAAATTTGTCGCTCTTTCATAATAGGAGATGAACAAACATTTATAATACATTTTAATATACACTTTGACCGATCTCACTGCAAGGGTGGTTTCTAGCAGGATTTTAGGATATCCTCCACAAGCGACTAAAATTATCAAAAAAACAGTGGGGCCATCAACTCTTATCGCTTCGGAAATTTGTCGTTTTTTATAGTAAGGGATAATCAAATATTTATAAAACCCTCCAAATTAAATATTTATTGATATGACTACGAGGCCGGTTTCTTGAGGATGTAATGGCATCATTCCCTGGGTCATTAAATTGATAACAAATTCACTGGGCAAAAAAATTGTATAACTTTGGAAATTTTTTTTTTTTTGTAGGGCATAAAAAATATTTCTAACACCCCTCGAAGGTAAATTTTGATCAATCCTACTGCAAGGGTTGTTTGTTGAGGATATCGCGATATATTCCTCTGGGTATATTCCTCTGGGTCATTGTGTTGATGGAAAAGTCAGTGGGGCCATAAACTTGTATGACTTCGGAAATTTGTCGTTATTTTATAGGAGGGGATGAAAACATTTCTATAACACCCCTTACGTTGAATTTTAATCACTTTTACTGCAAGAGCCAAAAACTTTGCTTACTTCGTATATTTTTCCTTGTTTCTTAGTAGGGGATGAACAAATATTTCTATAACCCATTGAATTAAATTTTGATCGTTCTCACAGCAAGGGTGGTTTTTAAGAGATGTAAGGATATCATTCCCTGGGTCATTGAATTAAAGAAAAAATCAGTAGGGCCCAAATCTTGTATCACTTCGAAAATCGTATTATCTCTCTTACGAGCAACCTAACGCAGGTGTCCATCTCCAATTTTATTCTCCTTGATATATTTATTATTAATATTTATTATCTAACCACCTGGGTCTTCTTAGCTTGAACTGATCTCGTATCGAAACCTTTGTCACGTTTCTTTGCGAAATTTGCAAGCTTAAAAGGGTTAAAAGGCTTAAAAGGGTGAAACCCACTCCTGAATATTTCAGATGAAACAGAAATATTGTAGAAATCTTAAATTTTTTGGAATGTTACCACATGGAAAAAGTTTCTAGTCATGATGTACATAACATAGAATTAACATTTCAGAAGAGGGTTGCTTCCTAAAAGTGAAACACCCTATGAGGATTTTTGAAAATAAAATATAGATATTTATAACAATTGTTGGAAAAATGATTCTTTTTGTAGAGAAATAAAGAACTGAATGATACTCACTTTTTGTTTCCTCAGAAAAATTTCCTCCTTTCATGGGCTTATTTCTCACAAGTTTGATAAAAAACTTTCTATATTTGCCTAAATATTGTAGAATGTGACTCGAAAAGGGAATAAAATGAAAAAGTATACAAAAGTTGAAAAGCCTCTCCCAAAAATCAAGAAAACTCCCTTTTTTTAACAAGAAATGAATTTCTTTAAATTAATTTTATTCAGAAAGAAGATCTCCTTTCGCTCCGCTGGGATTCGAACGAATGATGATTCGAATGAATTTTCGAACTTCTTGCAGTTTCTATTGCAAATATATCATGAATTCAAAACACAATAATCACAAACATTATTCAAAAAATATTAGCTACAAATTAGATGACATAAGACACCCATAGTGGTCAAAAACACTTATTAAGTTCTACCGCAAAAATTATATTTATATATGAAATTATTTTAATTTGAATAAATATTTTTTCCCCAAACGGGATCATCCCTAATAATGATTTACATTTCTGTACATTCTCATTTTCTTACCTTTTTTATGACAGTTTACAGTTCATAGGCAAACATAATATAGTTAGGAGTAACATATTCCATATTAAGGATATTACTTACTATTCCTACAGTACATGGTATCTTTATATATGTTTGCATACATCTTTATACTTAATCTGTATAGAAGTTTGATTTATTAAATAAGAAATCTTTCTTAAAAAATGAAAAAGGGGTCGTTTTTACCAATAAGGGTGCCTTATATCATCTATTTTGTAAGAAATAATTTTTGAATAACGTTCGTGATTATTTTGCTTTAAATTCACGATGTATTTGCAATATAAACTGCAGGAAGTTCGAAAATCAATGTTTTGTTCAAAAAACGGGTGTTTTTTTTGTGGAAGGTTTTTCAACATTCCTATACTTTTTCATTGTATTCTTCTGTCTGGCCACTTTCTACAATATTTAGGCAAAATTAAAAAGTTTTTGGTCAAACCTGTCAGAAAATACGAATTCTTTACGGTTGGGGTGGTTTTACCCCTGTAGCATCCAAGATCCCCTTATTAAATTTTTTTTTCTTAATTTACAATTGTTTTTTTATTAAATGGAAGCTTTTTGGGGGATGAGTAGACAAATCAAATGAACTTTCATTTTGTTGAGCCACTCTAACGATTATGATATTAAAAATTATGAAGGGATTTTTTGAAGCATGAGTGCTGAAAATACAGTGCGCATGCAAGGGTGAAATTCTTCTGATGAAACAAAAAGTGAGTATCATTCAGTTGTTTATTTCCCTAGAAAACGAATCGTCTTTCCAAAAATATATATATATATATATATATTATAAAAAATCCACATAGGGGTGTTTAACCCTTAGGAAGCAACCCTCTTCTGAAATTTCAATTCTATGTTATGTATTTCATGACTAGAAACGTTTTTCGTGTGGTAACATTCCAAAAAATTCAAGATTTCTAAAAAAACTTCATTTATTTCTGTTTCATGTAAAATATTCGGGCGTGGGTTTCATCCCTTTAAACCAAACACCCGCAGAAAAGAAAAAATATGTGTCGCTTACTTTTTTAAGCACTATCACATATATCGCTTAAAATATTCACCAGAAATACAGTATATAATTCGAAAGTCTGCAATTTCTTTTTTTTTTCAATATTTTTGCATCGAATGAAATAATTTTGTGAATAAAAATTTGCAGACTTTTGAATTGTTGTATATTTTGTTAATGTTTTAGGTGTTAGGGGTTGATTAAACTTTTTGAGGAAGGTTTGTGCATCGAATTAAATTATTTTGTGAAAGAAACTTGCAGGCTTAAGAATTATTGTATTTTTTGTGCACTTTTTTAATGTTAGGGGATGAATTGGGGCGTGTTTCACATTCGCTAGGAAGATTAAACTTTGTAAGTAAACTTTGTGTGTCAATTAAAATAATTTTGTGATAGAAAATTGCGGACGTTCGAATTATTTTATTTTTGATGATTTTTTAGTTCTTGGTGGATAAATTGGTGTGTTTTTCACATTAGCTAGTGGGATGAAACTTTTTTGGCGATCTTTTGGCAGTAAATGAAGTGATTTCCCTAAAAATAGATCAGACTTTGGCTGGTTTGAGGAATCAATTTTTTTGTTTTTCGTTTATCATAAACGTTGCAAACTTCAATTTTATTTTCTTAGTAGGGTTGAAAAAAATTCTAGCGTCCTTCCAAGTAAATTGAAATTAGTATACCTGCAAGGGATGGTCGGTAAAAAGTTGATAACAAAATGATGGGGCTCCAAGAACTTGACTAATGCAAACAATCTTTAATCTCTTTGAGTACGCGATTCTTTCATAATCAGGTATTCATATAAATTTTTTAAACAATTTATTATTTTTTTTAACAATTTTCTCTTAGAATATAGTTAGAAAGTCGCAGTTTTCCAAATTTTTGAACGTATTGTCCACTTTTTAGTTACAACTATCCAATAATGAACTTTTAAGACTAATAATTGCTTAAAATATTAATTATCATTTATTACAATATTCTTTTAGAATAATGCTAGAATGCTGCAGTTTTTTTATATTTTTTCCTTCTTATCCACTTTACAATCAGTGTGAGGTATCAATAATTGCAGTTTGAAAAACGTAATTGTTTAAACAAATTATTATTGCTTAAGAATATTTTGTGTTATAGTGATGCTAGGTAGTTGCTGTTTTTTCTACATTTTTTAAATTTTGTCTACTTTTAACTTAGTGAGGTAACAATAAATTCAAGCTAAAACACATAATTTTTTTAACAATTGTTCATTGTTTCCAACTATCTTCTCTTAGAGTGATTCTAGACAGAAGGAATTTCCTGTTTTGCTTTGACTTTTTAGTTATGAACAAATAATAAATGAACATCAACAAAAATGATTTTTTTAATAGTATTGCATTTTTTTCAAAGTGAATTATTCATACTCTTCTTTAAATATTTAAAAAATATATTTCACTACCAGTCCCCCAACCTTTCACATTACGTGGAGTAAATACGTGGTCATTGCCGATAATATAAATATATAGAGATAAAAATGTATAAATAAATAATTATTTGTTTGTGATATCTAATGTGATAAGGTAGACTTACTGCAGTCAGGAAATGGCTTCCGGTGCTGAAGTAAATATTGTTTCTGACTTTTATCTCTAATAAGAGGGGAATTAAGGTCAGATATCAATTTCACAAAAATCTATTTTTTGCAGAAAAACATATTCACAAAAATCTATTTTTTGCAGAAAAATGTATTCACAAAAAAGACAGAGATTGTTCAAAAAATAATTATCTCTAATGTTTATTTATAATTGGCTCATACGTAAAAAGCCAAAGCAAAGTTAAAAATCTCAGAAAAGACCGCACTTTCTAGCAATTATCAAAGAGAAGATAGTTAAGAACAATAATAAATTGTTTAAACAAAATGTTTGGTACCTTTGATCTATTATTAACACTATTAGTTATAAACAATAATAATTTGTTAATCAAATTGGGCGTGTTAAGTTGCATTCATTATTAACTTGATTTCAGTAAAATGTGGACAAATTATTTAATATTTTAGAAAAAACCGCAAATTTCTAGTATTGATCAAAGACAATATTATTAAAAATAATAATGAATTATGTAAAAAATTATTTTCATTTACTTGAATAAATTATTAACTCACTCTAATTAAGTAGTTTAAAATAAGTTTGAAAATTCAGAAATACCCGCGAATTTCAAAGTCTATTCTAATAGAAAATTGTTTTTAAAATACAATAATGAATTGTTTAAAAATTTCACATAAACATCTTACTTTCATTATAGAGCAGTATTTTATGTATCATATACAACGTTTATTTAACAAACCGAAAAAGAAATCAGTATTAGCGCTAAGAACTCCCAAAACCTGATTTTTCACTTATGAGGTTTTTTTGGGATCCTATAAAACAGAGATACTGAGGATTCTGAATAAAATTTACAATAAATTCTTTATTTTCAGGAGATACGCTTTAAACTTCCTGGGACTTGCGGGACCTGTAAATATCATTTTTTTCAACAAAAACAAGCAGTCCATTACGACATAGATAATCAGTGCATGGTTCAGAATTCGTCAGAGAACAAGAACCAAACATTAAATTTATAAACGCTTTTTGAAATTATTTTTTCATTTAAATACTCAGTAATTGGTTATATATGAATACCTGGCCATTTGTTAACTACTTTTTAAATGCTCAAGCGATTTTAGTTTGCCTACACTTTTTTGTAGGTAATTCGGAAATTAACATATGTTCTGGACGTTATAAGTTCTTAAATCAATAATAACAATAAAATCATTTGTTCCATAATGTTTTGGTTATTTCAATAACACTTGTTTGTTTGAATATATAGTTTGCCTAAAAATAGCAGGAGAAACATTTTAAGTACTAATTGGTTTTCTAAGAATACTCACCATTTTTCGAAAGATTGAAATATTTTTAGGTACTACTTTGTTCTCTAAGAATACTTTCAACAGATTAAAAAATGGAAAATGTTAAAGAAAATGTATTTTACTTTAATTATTGTATGTGGTTTATTCGGTCGAGAGGAGAAAATGCGTTCTTACCATTTTTTACTGTTTTATTTTTAGGGCCGGTTGAAACTGAGCGCTGAGATGATTGAGCATTAATGCTTAATAAGCATCAATGCTTAATTTACAGTGAAATTTCAAACTAACAAAAAAATAAAAATATATCGAATTTTGTCCTCTTTGACGATACAAAGCACATAAAATCAGTAAAATAAAATACATTTTTTAAACCATAAAAATTTGTTAAAACACTTAGAAAACAAAGTAATACGTACAAATATTTCAATCTTTCGAAACATAAAAAAAATTAAAATTTTGAAGCAATTTGAATTTGTTGAAAAATTTAGGAGTTTTCTTATAAAAAAAAGGTTAAATACATTTGGTGAGATAAAATGTTTCTCCTGCTTCGTTCAACAGTCAAAACTTAAAAAACAATTGAATTGCTTCCATATTTATATTGCTCAATATGAACCAATTGTGGTTCGATTTTGTTTCAGTACATTTTTACGCCATTTGTTTGTTCAAAATGAACGTTTGTTTACTTTTCTCTGTGGACTATAGCCTCACTAGCAACCGGACAATAGATTCGCGTGCTTCTTGATATTATCTGACTTTTTAATCAAACTTAGGCACTGCTTAACTCAATTAATTATAATTTTGTTGGGTCTTTGCAAAGATACTATAATAAAAATCTCAAAAAATTCTCTTTCAGAATCAATGTTTCCAGCACCAGACACAAATCAAAATGTGTATGTTTCTGGATATAAATTCCGAGTACCCCTTGGTGGATCGATTCATAATACGAAAATTGGAATATGTATTCCTGACAGTAAGCGAACTAAAATACAATATATAACAATTAGTAGAGAATTTCGCCTAAAACGTTTACTATATAGCTCCTATCCTAATTATAGTGTGTTTCATAAGCATTAGGGTAGCCCAAAAAATGTGCTTTCGAACAAAGAACAGGACGCCCCATCCCCATATTTTATAAGGTTTACAGAAAGAAAATTCCCTCCAAGTTTGAGCCAAATCCGATGATATTAAGACGTGCGGCAAAGGCACGGAAAATCCCATAAGAATAACATGGAAATATTTTTGTCATCCGAAAAATGTGATGTAATTCACGTTTCTGGATTGAAGCTTAGCTTGTGGGAGATTATTATAATTTGTTAATAAGTCCCCAAAGTATGATTTTTGTTTAATTATTTTGAATTTTGACAATTTGGCGCAACATTGAGTAACGTTTTATGTTAAATTTATTATCCAATACTTCGAATCATTTATTAAACATGAATTGTACATTTTGATGGAAATGCGATAAAGAATCGTATTTCTTCTAAATTTGGTTAAGTGTGTTGCTTATCGTTCAATATTTAAATGTTATACAAATTTTAAAAATAATTAGTATTCATTTGAACAATTTTGTATAGATTGATCATGATAATTGGATGAAAAAAAATTTATGTAAAAAACATACTTTCAGCTTCCAAAGGACCAATACTCAGCAGTCCGTTCAGGTGGTTCAAAGGAAAAACTTAAAGAAATAATTTCAGAATGACAAAATTGAAAGGGACTTTTATGGAATTAAATCCTACTGAAAAAATTAGTCAAAGAGAGTGCCGTGCGCGAAAAAGAAAGGGTTTCGTATCTATTGAGACGTTTATTAAGCTTTGTTTAGTCCCAGAAACGTGAGTGTTACTTTTCTGAAAACAAAAATTTTCATATGCTAACCTTTCTATTCGAAAAAATAAATTCAACAGGTATGATTTTGGACCACCCTAATGGGCATGGCTAGCTTGACACAATTTTTATTGAAAAGTGCTTGCCGATCCCAATTTTTTTTCTGAATATGTTTTGAGGATTTCTTTTTTAAACCAGGTGGGACAATATTCGTCGAGTGTACTAGTACTAGGGGTTGCCAGAGTACAGGGGCCAGATTTTTTTACGTTTTAGTCTACTCGCTTATTTTCAATAATTCATAACATCTACCATGGTTGTCTAATTGAACTTTTATGTGAGGGTTTCAGAAACGGAGTTTAATGACGTCTACAAAAAAATAACCTTTTTATTTTATAAAAATTGATTTGAGCTTGATTTTTCAATTTTAATTTTTTTAAATTATTCTCTAAATGCTCCTTTTAATTTTTCTCAAAATAATTTTTAAAGAAAGTTAGGTTCTTCCCCTTCAAAATCATCATAGACTGTAAATGGGATGGAAGGAATTAGTTGCGGTACGGGTATCACGTACCGAACAGTCTGTACTGCGACTAATTCCTCCCATCCCATCTTCATCCTAGATATGATTTTCAAGGGGAGGAAAGGGTTTGAAGTTTCAAAAAATCAAGTTCAAATCAATTTGCTTGTATACAAAATGGTAGTTTTTATTGACTTCTTGATAAAAAACACTTTCCAAACATCTGATATAACATATGAATCGGACAACTAAAGTAGAAGTTCTAAATAACTGAAAATAAGCGGGTAGGGTCAGACTACAAAAAATATAATCCCTTGTATCTTGGCAACGTGTTGTACTAGAAAACCTTACTTCACGGAATAAAAAAGAGGTGTACTAATCCAGATTCGATAATAATTAATTTGCCTGCTTCACAACAGGATATATATCCTGCAAAGGAACCTGCGCCGACAAAGGAACCTTTGGATGATCCCGTACAGGTTCCTTTGCGAAGTAAATTTATGCGAGGGTTCCTGTACAGAAACACGTATAGATGTTCTTTACGCAAGGTCATCGCGAAAACTCATGTCGCTTTCAGATATAAAGTTGCCTTCTTTTTATTCTCTTCAAGATCCAACTCACTATCGAGAGAGCCAAATCACTAGCGAACTCTCGCGGATTAGTTCCTATGCAGGCTCAGGTATAGAATCCTGAGCAGGATCCTGTACATGAATCTACACTAACTCAATTCACTATGTGAAGGAACCTGTACAAGATCATTCAAAAGTTAGCTTACATACAGGTTCCTTTGCAGTATTATATACAGCTTCCTTCACCTAATTCTTGCACAGGAACCATCAAGATTACCTGTGCAGGTTCGTGTACAGGAACATGTGCAGGATCCTTCGCGTTACTGTGCAGGAATTTTCAGCTGGGATTACATAATGTTTTTTTATCTACAAAAAAAATATGTTGAGGTTCCGAAAAAAATCAAAACTTTTTTTCTTGTACAACTATAGCTAGCGTCCATGAATTACGTAAGGCTTTGACCTGGCGGGAGGGGGGGGGGG
>CAKNWT010316252.1:2291-17443 GCA_932066315.1 Andricus coriarius
TAATTTGTTATCGATGAAGTTTGTAAGTTTGACCTTGAACTGACCTTGACCCCAACCCGATGGGACCAAACGGACAACGGATTCGAATTTAGCGACCCCGAAAATATAAGAACCACCTAGTCTGGTCCGTGTTGCAAGGGTTCAGATTTTGTGTTATTCGAACAATCAGTGATCTATTATATATAATTTTGAAGAGAAGAGAAATTGAGCATCTTTTATTCGAGTAGCAGAATAATGTAGAACTTCGAATCCAAGTAGCAATAAAGTCCAGTTCTTTGGTTTCAAGTAGCAAAAAAATCCAATACTTCATTTTCTAAGAGCAAAAAAAATGGAATCTATTATTCGTATAGCAAAATAATCTAGAACTTTGAATTAGAATAGCAAACAATTCAGTACTTTAATTTTGAGTAGCAAAGAAACCCGCTACTTTATTTTGGAGGAGCAAAAAAGCTGTAATCAGTTATTCGTGTAGCAGAATAATTTTTGAACTTTGAACTAGAATAGGTAAAAAATCCGGTACTTTAATTTCGTGGAGCAAAAAAATCAAGAATCTATTATTCGAGTAGCTGAATAATCTGCAACTCTCGGAGTTTAAACACCGTTTCAATATAAGTATAATAATTAACGATAGTTTTAGCACTTGAATGAATATTTGCAGCTAAATATAGTAGGGGAGACCGGGACTAGTTGGGACAACTAGGACTCCAGAATTTTTCGCGTCTTTCAAGTAACTTTTTCAGAATCGCTCTATACTTGCTGTTGAAGTGCATATCCATGGCTATCGATGTGAATTTTTTGGGCGCATAATATTCATTATATAAATTTTGGCGAGTGTATAACTGAGATCATGTCCTGTGTCCCAACCTGCCCCGTATACGGGGCAGGTTGGGACAACTAAAACAATGTCAATTTCGAAAATTTGTAGTTGTTTTTAAAAAGGAGGAAAGTTGGAAAAATCACTTTTAAAGACATTTGAAAGCGGGACGATGGCCGTGGGGGTTAAGGCGTAGGCTTTGGACCCACTCCGTCGGCTTGCGGGTTCGATTCCCGCCTCGCACTCTGGAAGAGCCTCGGCGGCCCATGCGGTGAACACTAGCCTAGCAAGGGAGTTGTTCATCTCCGGAGAGTCGTGGGACCGGTACCTCTAAAGAAAAAGGTTCTCTTAAGTGCTTATAGCTGTTGCTCTTGGTGGTTCGGAACCCACCTTAAACTGTAGGTCCTCCTCTCGCCACCAAGTAAGTGTGTGACTTATTTTTTTAATTTTCCAGTTGTGTTCAAGTACGAAAAAAGCTCATCGAGTCACTTTATATCATTTTCAGATTTCATCTTTCTAGATTTTTGGTATAGATAGGAAAAATTCCAAGTTTAAGCAAAAGTTTAGGCAATAAAAAAAACCCAAAATCTATGTCTAGCACTACTCGAAATATGTTAAATCGTTTAATCGTCCCAACTTGCCCCGAGATAATTTGTCCCAACCTACTCCGACCGCATTTTTGGTAAACAACATTTGCAAAAAATGCCAAAATTTAAGGCAAGAGAAAATTCTCCAAAGAATTCTCGCAGCTGTTGATATGCTCTATTCATGTTCATATTCATTTTAAAAATAAAAAAAAATATTCGAGGACGATTTAACGAAAAAACCAACAAAATAAAAAGTTACTCACCACCCTTGAAAATACATATTCGGCGATATTTTCTGTGAAACGCAATATTTTGACATTAAAATACACTGTTATGTTCCGTATCGGGAGCTTCGAGCACTGTACAACATATGGCTCGATATGTCCAATATAAGTATTAAAACTCGCTTTGTCCCAACTAGCCCCGTGTCCCAACTAGCCCCGGTCTCACCTATATAAAAAATTCTTACCTGTAATGATGTATACATTGTTGATGAAAAGTGTTGTCTAGGGCACTTAAACTTCTTGTTAGATTTCATGGTCGGGAGCCAACCGCGCACTGGTCAGGATACTTTTTTTGTAGAAATTACGTATTTTTTAAGAGCCGCGACATTATCAAGGACGTACTTACGCACCTATTCTGCAATGTGCAGCAGTAGAATTTTTACAATGTTCTCTAGTTTAAGAGAATTTTTAGTCTGTACACTTTCAAATTTACCGCCATGTCTGATGCCTTCTGCACCTATCGTTGGTGTAGACTCTTGCAAGTTTCAGTTTCGCACCTCGAACGAGAATGCACGTTGCACTCATGTCGCTTCGTCTCTTCGAAGATCGCAAATAAAACCCATTATTAAAATCAACCTTATTTCAGTAATTAGTTTGACAACCCCACTTACTGCGCGAATAATTATTATTTTCCATTAAGGTATAGTGTTGTGTATTCATTTTTTCCTTTCTTCCTTTCTAACCTTAAACCACTGGGTGATTTCTAAAAACAAACAATTGATAGGAGATTTTAGCATCAGTGATTGAAACTCTTATCTAGTTTCCTCGCGAGAATTTGTTAACTTGATTTTACATTTAAAGTTCACCGTATTCTTTACGATGGGCCTTAAAGGACAAACCAAGTTACCAATTTCTCGCCTGAAGTAGCATTTTTTTAAATCCCTGTGGCCTGGCTATCCGGCCGGTATGAAAGCTGGAATCCGACCAGTTTACCGTGACGTCTTTAGCCGGTACCCGGCCAGTATCCCCGGCCGTCGCCCGGTTTAACCTGCAGCCGGTACACCGGTCTTTTCGATCAGGGCGGGGAGCTTTTCCTTCCCTCCCACTCTTACCGTATGCATCCCCGAAGGTTCGGCTCTTCAGTAGCCTCCTAGCGGCCATCGACGAAAGTGAGGATAGTGTTTAGCTCATTCTTTTTCTGTTGGTAGTACTATTCCAAGTAATTTTTTTCAGAACTACGGTCATGAAGACCGGAGAGTACTCTGAACATTCTAGTTTTCCCCGATCCTTTTGACCGGGTATACAATTTTATGATGGTGGTTTTTAATTAATAAATTAATATTTTATTGTCATTCAGCGTAATTCAGCCTGATGCTTTACGTAATATCACATTTAAGAGTGGATAAAACGGAGAAATTGGACGGCCCGATCAAAAAGACCGAGGTGTACCCTCTGCGTTCCGTGAAGTGTGTGTACGGGCTGCAGGTTAAACTGGGGCTATCCGGCCGGCTCCCGATCGAATCCCTGCTAGCATTTCTACACGGGATTGTACATTTATTATTTAATTTAATTGAATTCAACTCATACGTTAATTGATACTTACTGTGTAAATTATAGAAGACATAAATTTCCAACAAGGACTTAGTCAATCTAAAGGTCTGAATCATCTTTATATTGTTTGACCTTGTTTGAATATTTTCAAGAAAAATTCCGTTACGAGATCTTGATGTGCTTCTTTCAGGGGTAGTTTTTTATGCCAATTTTTTCGACTATTATTATTTTTGATGCGTTTTGTATAAGTATATGTAAGTTCCGCTACATAAATTTACGTGGAAGCGTAGTTTTCGGTGAAAATTATAAGAGAGGTGAGTTTTTAAGTGTTAAGTAATTAATTTAGAGTTCTGAATAAGCTTTGTGTAGTTTAAGGGCATGTGATACTTAAAAAATTATCGATTTTAGCAGTGTTAGGTTCCCCCGGCTTTTCCTACAATAATAATGATTTTGCCTTAAAAATTTGGGGAATGATAGCGAACATGCTAACGGACGTCCCCGAACTCTTCTGTTGTGGAATAATTTTAAAATTTTTCATTTTGCTAAATTTGATTAATATGTGTGTACTTTGAGGTTATGTGTGTTACGATTCTCCTCGCAGCTTTACTTCCAAACTACACACTCGGTACAACAGATACCGACTTTATCGGAATGACAGAGACTTGACAAACTATCCTCATCTCCAAATATTGCATATACAGAAAATTTGTATTTAGCAGCATATATTTTTTTGCTATCATCCCTTTAAAAAAAAGAGTTCGGGGACGTCCGTTATTCTATTTTGTAGCATTTCCGAATTCAGTTTTTAAAAATTTCAATTTTTGTGGACAAAAACCCGGGCGAACTGAACCCGATTGAAGTATCACATGCCCTTAATGTTGTTCTTACACCCTTGTAACATTTTTGTTCACGGGGGTAGGTATCGGAGAGCAAAAAAGGCAAAACAATCTCTGCTAACAGTTTTTTCCTAATATTATTTTTGATGGGTTTTGTATAAGTATATGTAAGGTCCACTGATTTTTACATGGAAGGGTAGTTTACGGGGAAAATTATAAAAGGGGTGGATTTTCATGAGTTAAGTAATTAATTTAGAGCTACACGTGAGAGTGTAGTTTTCGGGAGACATTATAAGAGAGGTGAATTTTCAAGTACTAAGTAATCAATTGAGAGTTCTGAATAATCATTATGTTGTTTAAGGTTATTTTTACACTTTTAGAACATTTTTCGTCAGGGGCGTAGATATGTATTACTTAGGGGTAGTTTTTTGGGACACGACTTATATATCATCGGAGAGCAAAAAAAGGCCAAAAAAACTGCACTAACAGTTTTTTCCGAATATTATTATTTTTTATGCGTTTTCTATAAGTATATGTGAGTTCCGCTACATAAATTTACGCGGAAGTGTAGTTTTCGGGGGACATTATAAAAGAGGTGAATTTTCATGTGTTAAGTAATTAATTTAGAGTTCTAAATCATTTTTATGTTGTTTAAGGTTTTTTTTACACTTTTAGAACATCATTGATCCACGAGGGGTACGTATTTATGCCTTAGGGGTAGAGTTTTGGGATTTTGGGATTTTCAATCAAATATTTGAATTTTTACCCCAAAAACACCAATTGCTAACAAAAGAGTTAAATTTAAAAACGATAGAAAGTTGAAAAGACGGAAATAGGGGAAGGACTGTGAAGGCCGCGATAAATAAATAAGAATTTTGATAATTTATGGACTAAAGAATAATACATTTAAAAACATTAAAGTTCATTTTTAAAACTTTTAAAATATTACGTACAAAACTGGAAAATTTGATTAAAAAAAGTTAATTTTTAACTCCATACTTTGTGATTTCGAACTACACAACATTTTAGGGCTTGAAGAAATGATAAAATGACAGTGGCTGTATGTAGCGAAAAAATCTATTTCATTACAATTAGTCTCTTTTCCATGTCCCGTTATTTGTACCAAAAAAAATACGACTATTGGTACCGAAATTTCTGCTAACGTAGCGACGGCCTTAGAAAATTGTAGATTTGTTAGACTGAATACTAATTAATTTCATTAGGTTCCACGTTTATTTAATCAACAACATTTACATAATTGTATATTGTAGATAGGTGGACACGGTTTCTGAATGCAGATTCCTCTAACCGACATGTTACCGACATATTTCCGTTTCATGCTAAAAAAACTTCGTATGACCGAGCTAAATCTAGCAGCTTCGAAATCCATGTGAAGGGTATTTAAGTAAATAAATAAATTAAAAGCAAAATGTTGGGCAGAAATCACCACATTCTTTAATGTGTAAAAAAGGATATTGCGTCATCATCATTAATATTTCAATTAACTCATTTATGTATATAGATAACCTCCACATAAATCTCAAAACTTCTAGATTTAGCACGGATATGAACCATGTTTTCAAGCATGGAACAGAACCAATAGCATGGCAGCATATGGAATCTGTATTTAACCCTTTCAGGGGCAGTGGGACGTATGCGTCCCACTTGTTTTTTCGCAGTTTTTCAAGCATTTCTGATACATTTCACCTGGTTTAATGCACAAGTATTTCATTTTGGACTCTTAAGGATTCATGTAAAGTAATTATCATGAAAAACTGTGTAAAATTGTTAATTAACAATTTGTTATAAGTAATTGAAATCGAAAAAAATCACTTTCTCCGAGTAAAATCGGCGGTTTATAAAGTACTAGTTTAATAGTTATGACAATTTTTTCCAGTTAGACAACACGTAGAACTGTAACATATCTTTTTTGCAGAATTTTCGGCAGGCTAGTTTTTTTTATTTCATTTTTTGAATTCATAAAAAATTACTATTTTTGACGAGTTTTCGGCATAAGTGCATATAATGTACCGTATTTGTTATTGATTATTAAATAGTAAAAAAAAAATGTTGTTTGGGCCACTGATTGAGAATATAATGTCAAAATTGCAAAATACGAAATGGCGGATTCAAAATGACGGTCATATCAGTGCAAATTCGCAATTTTTTGCAATTGCTATCAATGCTAGTGTATGGGGGGTTTTGAGGTCGCTGATTACAAATTTGATATCAGAATTGCAAAATTCAAGAAGGCGGATTCAATACAACCTGCACGGCATTGGAGCGGGGACAGTCCAAAAAATACCCATACAGCAAGTTTCGTGCCAATTGTTCGAAAACTTCCAAATTAGAGTAAAATAGTCGCCATCTTATATCCGCCATTTTGAAGTTTGCAATTCTGATATGAAATTTGAAATCTACGACTCCGAAAACCCCCATACAACGTGTTTTGTACAAATTGTTTGAAAAATTCAACATTAGAGTCACATAGTCGCCATATTGGATCCGCCATTTTGAATTTTGCCATTCTGATGCCAGAATCGTGATCGGCGACCCCAAAAACCCCTAAGTTACCATTAATAGCAAGAATTAGTTTAACAGAAAAATGTGCCCCTGAAAGGGTTAAAACCCCCCTACCAATCTACTTTGCATGTTTGTTCCATAAGTCTATAAAATCTTATGAAGATTTTGAAGGAGAGAGTGGCACACCAAATATTGAGGTACCTTAAATTGAAGAGGTATGGGAAAAATACATTACGTAATTTGTAGATGACACCTTAGGGGTTAATTTTCAAAATGTGTACCTGTGAAATGGCTGTGATCAGTGTGTATTGAGGTAGGTCT
Source organism: Andricus coriarius (assembly GCA_932066315.1). Classification (NCBI taxonomy): domain Eukaryota; kingdom Metazoa; phylum Arthropoda; class Insecta; order Hymenoptera; family Cynipidae; genus Andricus; species Andricus coriarius. The sequence continues at coordinate 9,148 of CAKNWT010316252.1, forward strand.
CTATTTCTATTTGCTTCATGGGAGAAACTTTCGAAAAAAAATTTGTTAACCACACAGGTTTGGATTTCTGTCTGCAATCCTTTTTACAAGAGAGATCCTTTTTGTATAACCGAGTGAAAGGATTAGAGAGAGGAAGATACCCGTTCCCTTTTTCTGTGTTGATAAACGACAACCATCCACAGACTCATCGACTAACTTTGTTCCTGAGTTCAGAACTCCCGGGTAGCCTGTACCAGTATCCCGACGACAAATCAGACGCAGTTAGATACGTAGTTTTGCCATCAAACGGAAAACTGGATACAAGCTCCGGCTTCAATCTGCACACACAACGTTCGACATAAAGGGAGTTAGACACCAATCTCGCGTGTAATCGCACAGTCGGCAGCGGTGACGCGAAAGCAAAATTAAACAATCTGGACGTCCAACGCCGTTTCCTAGACTATGATAATATTTTGACGTTGTCTTCTGATCAGCATTCTCTTTTGATCGTATCATTCAAACGGATCAAGATATACAGAGTAAATTAGGGAGACTTAGAATTCTAAAAGGGGAAATAATAATGTTAAACGATTCCGTTGGTCTTTGATCACATTCTTTTGAAATTTTATCCAAAGTAGCTTTCTTATCGATTATACAATTTTATATTCTAACATATTAAATAGTACTGTACAATTTAAATCCTATTTATTAGACGGTTGTGCCCGCGTCACCGTTGATTTGAATTTGGCGCGTTGGCGCACAGTGGAAAAAAAAACCTTTTTGGACAAAAATGGACAAACACTACAATTTTTAACGGATTTTAATGTTTTTTTTTTTAGAAATCGCCGTATGCCTTCCAGGTATAACGAGTAACTGCGAATATTTCACTCTGACTAAACCAATCATTTTATTAAACAACCAAGCATAAACTTTTTTATCGAACTTTTCAGAGATACCATTTCCTTTAACATTTTGAAATTTATTAAAACAGGTCCCAAATCAATGTTTCGAATAACTTAAAATAATGTCAAGTAGCGGTTAGAGTAAGCAAATTTTTTTACATGTTATAAACAAACTATTGAAGAAAAGTTATTGTTTCGTGAATCGCAATCATTAGCTATTTAAATCTATAGATTTTGTATGAAATATAACAGATAATAATGTGCGCTTACAATTATAGTTAAGAATAGCTGCTGTTCACCAATTATTTAAACCATTTTTATAAACAAATGCACACTTCAACCATTTTTTCATGAATGCAGGTCGCAGCGATTTTGATTTGCCGACTAGTTACATTTGTGGGTGGCCATGGCCCCGCTGGCCCCGTACTAAATTCGGTCCTGATACCCGGTAATCAAAAATATGTTACCGGATATAATCTTGGGCTATTAACTATGGGACAGCGATCCAGATTATTAGAACTATAATCTATAGATATTAAGAAATAGATATTACATGATAAAATATTGGATTGTAAGACTTTATAATCTGTGATAATAAAATCTATAATCCAAGATTTTAAAATCTAATATTCATATTAGAATTCTAGTCCATTAGATAACCTCAAATATAGCAGGAAAGTGGCTATCATAAGACTACAAAAACGAAAGTAGAGGAGGCTAAGTTTCTGTACTTGTGCAAGTGATAGTGATGTGTAATGAAAAGAAATATAAACTTACCCATTTTCTAAATCTAAACCACGTGTGATTTTGCACTAATAATCATTTTATAACCTAATTATCACTTGTTTTAATGCAAACGGATGCATATTTCACGCGCCACGGTGCGGCGTGCCATCTGAAACTACACAGACGCCTGTTTATTATAAAATCTGAGTTGTTACAATATAATGCCTGAAGATTATAAGAATTTAACATCTAGAGATTATATTTGGTGACATCTTCATATATTAGAAAACTATTATAGATTATACGCGCTAATATACGTTTCAATACGGTGTATTATCCTTTAATTCTATTATTAGAGGAGTCAACTAAGGTTTAAACCTTTCAATCCGGGGGCTTTCCGCCGATTTTGATGAGACTTTTTGCATTGCACAGCTGAATGTGTGTAATGAAAAGTTAAACAAAAAATCTTGTGCGCTAATTTGAAAATCCATGTTTTTTTTGTAAACTTCCAAAAATCGATTAAAAACTTGACTAACTTGGATAAATTAAGTCCTAAAGCAACAAAAACACTGTCTACATATATATGGGGGTTGCTTATTGTGAATTTAAGGGGAAAAAATCAAAATGGCGGACCCACAAATTTTAACATTTATAAACTTTGAAAAAAAAAATAATAATAAATGATTCATATTCGGCATGCATATTCCTTAAGGTCTAAGTAGCTAATAAAAAATAATTTTGACCAGGTATGAAGGGTGAAAACACCCATAAATCGTGGAAAACACCCCCAAACAAATGGTTTTTGAGGATTATTTCAAAAAGGGTGCATCGGTGAAAAATTAATTTTTGCAGACAATTGTACATAAAATATGCATAAGAAAGTATGATATTCACGTTTCCTTTGTCGACCATATTTTCGAAATGGGGTTGTTTCTGGATAAAAGTGCACGTTATGGAAATTATGCAGAATTTTCCGCTCTATAACTTAAGTTTAATGCATTTCTATCGAAAAACCATCCCATTTGGAGATATGAGCTACGACAGGAGCGTGAGACCCACGTTGTCAATCTCACCCCCTACTCCCAAGGTGGATATCTCGAAAAGTATGTCCGACAAAGAAAAAGTATATACCATATTTTTTTATGTATATTATATGTACAAGTTGCCTGCGAAATTTCCTTTTTGCTCGATGCACCCTTTCCGAAATAATCATGAAAACCCATTTCGGGCGGGGTGCTTCATAGAGAAGAAAGCGCTTAAAAATGTAATAATTAATTAAAATTGTTGTATAATTAAGTAGGTAATAATAGTAAATTAAAATTATTCAATAATTATACAAAAATTGAACAAAGTGAATTGAAGATGGCTGACCAAAAAGTACTGTGAACCTGAAAGCACTGATCATAAGTGAATAAGATAAGAATATAATAAGAAAAAGAAACACTAAAAAAGAATTGGAACAATTCCTTACTCTTATTGAAAATCTCTTATTGAATATCCTATGGATATTCAATCTAAATAGTGAAACTTTTTTAAGAACAGTTCTCTGAAATTACTTCTTTCGAAATGACAAAGTAGAACCAATGTTGTATATGTAACTTCAAAAAATGTATTAATCGATAGAAAAATATATCACATACAAAGCTTCTAAATTTAATTTCATTAATTATTTTTTAATTTTGTTCATATTTTCATTTAGGTATATTAAATTTAATAAAAAATGTCACTTCATTTTTAATGCATGTTTATAAAATTTATGTAAACCACAGTGAAATTTATTCAATCACCAATAATATTTTATGTATAAGCAATTGAAACAGGTTTCACAGTCAATTTTATGAAATTTCAATAACTTTTGCTTCAAATTCAAGTTTCGTGTCAGTGAAAATTAATCTATTACCGCTTTTCTTTCCCTGGTTTTATGAATAAAAGTAGAACTCTAATCATTGATAAAAATTAAGTTAAATACATTGTTTATTTATTTCGTAAAGAAGTGGAACTACTTCGCAGAGAATAAGTACATGTTTGTAGTGTTAGTACAGAAATCCAGAATTGTCAAAGAAATTTCTCTGATTGTTCTTTATATCTAAAATACTAAAATGAACGTCAAATATAAATAAAAATGAAACTAATGATGGACTGTGCCACCTTTTCCTGTCAAAAATTCCATTGGAAGAAGTCCGTCAGAAGTTTGGGAAACAATTTATTTAACAATTACATTAACGAAAGAATATTCTTTTTTTTTTTGTTAAAAATGTTTTCCTCATTTTTTTGATTGCCCATTTTACACAAAAAAGTATAATTTATCGCCTTCCTCTCTGAAAAACCCAATAATTCATAATTATTGGTTTAAATAACTAAATAACAATTAGCGCACAACGATTTTTGTTTAACTTTTCATTACACACATTCAGCTGTGCAATGCAAAAGGTTTCATTAAAATCGGTGGAAAGCCCCCGGATTGTAAGATTTTTCATTTTTAGCGTCTAACGTGACTCCTCTATATCCATTTCGTATAATCCATTTTTTTTCAGTGTGGGCTTCATTTTTTTGCGGGATCAACTCGAAATGTTTTTACAGAGACTCCTTGCTGCCACATTTTTCATCATGATTATAATTGTTAACCATGTAAACAATTTTTATACAAAATGCACATTTTCTCAATTGTTTGATAAATAGGCTTCTTATTTTTTCGGAATTTACTCGAAATGTCTTGTCAAAGAATCTTTGCTGTCACGTTTCTCACAGTGACGAAATTTGTAAATTATTGAAACAATTTTGATAAATAAACTTAAATTTTTACCATTTTCTCATGAATAGGCCTAATATTTGTTTTAGGAATTAATTTTTTCTACCAATTTGAAATATATGGCGATTACCTACTATTGAGTGACTACCTCTATCAAAAAGGGCTGAGAGTGCGACAGTCTCCATGAAGTGAGCTTGATTCTTACTTACTGACGTACCCATGTCCACTTAAAAATGGTCCTTTTCATTAATATGTTTGTAATTGATAGAAGTTTATTAATTCTTTACAGAAAAAATAAACCTGTTTATGAAAAAATGTGGGAAATGTGCTTCTTTTTATAAAAATTGTTGATATAATTTACAGTTTTTGTCACTATGAAAAATATAACAGTCTTTGCAAAAGAAATTTGTGTGTATGTGTGTGTGTATATATGTATGTATGTATATATATATAGTCTTTTAATGGAACCGTTATTTATTGAGAGTTTCGGATCATTCTCAGTTTTAACTCCATAATATTATGACAACATTTTGTCCACTTGTGCTGAATATTGTTCCAAATGTTGTGGTTAAAAGCTTTCCGATTTTTTTTTCGCAAACTTGTTATAAATTCGAAGCTTTTTGCAATTATCTTGAGAACCACTTAGGCTATTGCAGAAGTAATTTAATGATTTGATTTGCCGTTATAAATGTATCGAAACCATGTACACCTTTTTGTTAAAAAAATTGTCCACTACATGTCATATACTGATAGGACGCACTTAGCTTCCAGCGATCATAGGTATGATGAAAATGGTGACAAAGAAGGACATCGGTTCTTCATTCGTATATATTTCAAGCATTAAAAATTGTAGAGATTTATATCATAGCTGATTATTTTCCCGAGATATCCAAAATCACGCTTTCTGTTTTTTCAATTTTTCCTAATTTCTTCTCTTTTATTCTATAATCCGATTTAAAACAACACAGATTTGCATGTAAAACCTAATATGAGCATAAAAATGATCCACTTATACCATTATTGATAGCCGAAAAATAATTATATAACTGTTCATAGTTAAAATCAGTCCAATAACTGTTTTTTATGCGTTTTTAATGAATGAGAAAGTATCATCTGTAGCATTTCAAATATGCAACTCTACAAATTATATGGTGATATGATGGTCCCATTTTTTAAATATTCAAAATAGCAAGAAAATATATTTTCTCATTTTTTCTTAAAATTTTCAGCTTTTTTCATTTCAAATAATAACGTAAATGATTATACGAAAAAAGACCCAAAAAAAAACAGAAAAATATAAAAAACAGACAATCTGTTTTTAGGATATATCGAGAAAAGAATAAGCTACGATTTTAGTCTCTACGATTTTTGAAGTATGAAATGCATATGAATGAAGAACCAAAGTCCCTTTTTGCTACCATTTTCATCATACGTATGATCGCTTGAAACTCAGTGTGAGGCTATGTAGACAATAAATGGAAAACAGATCCGCACTCAGCAAGAAACAATAACTTTTTTCTTATCAGAAATTAGGATATTTACCTCAATCCAAGAACCTTATCTCAAATAGATAATCTGATGATTAACAATGTTAAAAAAAGAATAACCAAAATAATCTGATCTCCGATATATCTTTAAACTGCGTACGATATGATTTCGGACACATTATATATGGATTAGTTCTCGCTCAGTGTCGGTATCAACAGGCTGCATCTACACCGCTGATCAATCACCGTGGTAGCTTTTGTTCCAGCGCTTTCTAAGCCTCCTTTGTACGTGCCTTTCCTACCACACCACACCACCGTGATGGGATTCACTGCTTTCATTATGCCACCCACTCATGCTCGCCCATTAGGAAAGATTGCACTTTGTAATCCGCTGGAACGATACCAACAACCTACCTGTGTGCGAAAGGGGTTACGATGTTGGCCCGTGTTGTGAGCACTGATCTACAAAAGGCACGTGGCCCCTACTCTACATATATCGATCGCTAAATTCCATTAATTCCGCTCGATCGCCTCGCCTCCCATGCTTTTTCACTTTTTTCGCCTGACTCCTTTCAAACGCTTGCCTTTTTTTGCAGCAGGCAATTTTACCCCTTAAAAGATTGTCCCTATCTATCTTCTAATTAAATCAAGCAAAATTCATAATAATTAGTAAAACCCATATTACTAAATAACGTGTGCACGATTATCGAAGATATCTTGCTAGAAATAAGATATAGGAGAATATAATTATAATATTTTCAATTGGACAAAATGTTAGGCTACAAGTTCAGAAGGTCCTAAAAATTAGAAATTGCTCAATTTTAAAGGTTTTAATTAAAAATCTTCTACGCATTCTATTTATAATCGATTACAGTGTTACATTATTCTCCTCAGTTTATAATGCAGTCAAGACTAGAGATGAATTTAAAGTTTTTGAGAAAAAAGACAAACACAATAAATTCTTGTTGTTATCTAATCGTTTCTCTTCGTTATTTAAAATAGGGGTCAAAGATCCTAAGGTCCTATTCTTTTCCTTTCAATCTAAAAGGTAACTGTGTAATAATTGGTTCAGTAAAAAATCTAAATTCACTTCAAAGTTATTTCCGGTGTATTGAAAAAATTATTTTAATGAAAGACGTATATCTTTATAAAATACATCTTTTTTGTATTATTAATTTTTTCCATTGAAATTATACCCTTTCAGAGAGAAATAAGAAAAAAGTTTGATGAAAGTCAACCTTATTTCTTTTTTTAGAAAAAATAAAAATTTTTCATGTTACTTTCCAGTAGCCTCTATCCAAAATATAAATCACAATTTTCGACCCTTAAAAACGCCGATTGTGTAGTTTTTCATTGTTGTCCAAAATTTCGCAAAAATTAATTTAAACAAAACATTAATTTGAATTTTTTTAAATCCCTGATGGAAATGTTGTTTACAAATATGTAAATACGAAAAATCTAACCCATTTTTACATAATAATACAAATCAAAAGTAACATGCCATAAGGGCCCAACCAACATTTTTATGGTTTTACAGAAGACCCCAAATGTCCTCGAAAATTGAATGTTTAATTATTTAAATAATGAGAGAGTATTTTTAAGTTAAGTGTAAGGTTTTATTGTACATTTTTACTAGGTTCCTAGAAAATTCAGAGAAAAAGTTTGTGTTTCGCTCGAGGAGTATGTTTTTTCGACTTTCGACACTCCTGCCCTTTCGGTGTTCCAAACTTTCTAAATTCGAAATTGCGGCTCGTATGCCCTTTTGGAATTCCGAATGTTTATATTTTAAAAGTTGGGTTAAAAAAATCCTGAGGGATAGGGGGACCCGAGGAATAGCTGTGGTTTCAAGGTATAGTTTGGTTCCCATGAAATATTGGGGTCCCGGGGGATGGCTGCAATCCCGCAGGATAGGTTGGGCCTTGAATGATAAGTTGCGCCCCAAGGGATATTCAGGGTACCGAGGGATTGGCGGGGTTTGGTTGGATACGGAGGGAGCGAGATATTTTTAGTCCCGTACGATCCCGTGGGATCTGGAGGAAGGGGTGTGATAGTTTGGATCGCGTGGGTAAATGTAGCCCTATGGCAGGGATCTCCACTATCCACAGGTGCAGCATGCCAGGATCACCCGACCTTTTTCAAGATTTACCATTTTTTTTTCGAAGGGAAACTAAGAGAAAAATTATGACCCTTCGGAAAAAAATCTCAGTTAGAAAGGCTCGGTACTGAAATTTTAAGCTGGAGGACCCTTTTTCAAGGGTTCCAAGCGGCTCGAATCAGGTGAAGGATTTTGACAGCTCTAGGTCAAAACTGAGTAGTGGGGGATCCGAAGAGGAGAGTGAGCATCCATTTTAGGTCCGTAAGATTTGATGATTGATTCTTGTGCAGAATGTTCTCCTGATTCCGAATATATCGGGTGCACATGGCAAATTCCCGGTCGTTTTGTTGTTATCTGA
>CAKNWT010316269.1:0-22808 GCA_932066315.1 Andricus coriarius
ATTAAGGTTTTTAATTAAAAATTGAACTATTCCATTTTTGATTGAAAGGTGATCAGGATTTGACTATTTCGTTGCAAATTTGTATTTTTTATTTGAAAATTTACTTATTTTGTTGAAAAATGTCTTTCTTGGTTGGAAATTGAATTATTCCAGTGAAAAGTTCATCAGTTTAGTGGCAAATTAAGGTTTTTAATTAAAAATTGAACTATTCCATTTTTGATTGAAAAGTGATCAGGATTTAACTATTTCGTTGCAAATTTGTATTTTTTATTTGAAAATTCACTTATTTTGTTGAAAAATATCTCTCTTGGTTCGAAATTGAATTATTCCAGTCAAAAGTTCATCAGTTTGGTGGCAAATTAAGGTTTTTAATTAAAAATTGAACTATTCCATTTTTGATTGAAAGGTGATCAGGATTTGACTATTTCGTTGCAAATTTGTATTTTTTATTTGAAAATTTACTTATTTTGTTGAAAAATGTATTTTTTGGCTGGAAATTCAACTATTCCAGCCGAAAATTCATCGGTCTGGTGGAAAATTTATTTTTTCAAGTGAAAATGAAACTATTTCAGGTTTGGGTGAGAACTCATATTTTTCAGATTGTCGTATATTTGCATTTTTTTGTATAAAATGCATTTATTTCGTGGAAAAATGTCATTTTTGGTTGAAAATTCACATTTTTCGAGTAAAAATGTCTGTATATGGTAGAAAGTTAGTCTTTTTGGTTGGAAATTGAATTCAAGTTCTGTGCTTCTTGGTTCTGGAACGAGAGAGAGAAAACCCTTGGCCAGTGCATACTGGATATTGCATTTGTTTGACAGTGTGCGAGCATGGGCCCACATTCCAGATTCAGACATGCCAGCTGATACAGCCTCGTGCAGTGGCCGCCAGGCAACTGCAATCCTGTGTCTGGTTTTTTTCCCAAAAAAGTTCTTAGATTCAAAACAAAAATTGGAAAGATTGAAAAAGTGAGGTTGGTAATGTAGATGTCTATCACATGCCTAACTCGCATAATTTCAAATAGAAGAAATAAGGCACCGTCTTTATTTCGCCATAATTATCGGATGAAATAAACACTTCGTAATCCAACACCTGGCGAACAGGGTTGGTAACGTATAATACTCCACGTATTATAGGTGGTTTTCTACGCGTATATTACCAAGTATATTACCTCTTTAGTTTTCTATGATATATTACGTCTGAATGGAACCTTTCAGTGCGCATGCGTCAATATCAAAACATCACCTATTTTTCAAAAGTGGAGTTATGTACTTGTCAAAATTGTTTATTTTATATGGCGGCCATAGTGAAAACGTCATTTGCAGAAGTTTTCTACGTTTTCTACGGTTTTATACTGTTTTCGACGTATATTACGTCAAAAACGTATTATACGTAGAAAATACTCGAGTTACGCGTAACTGACCAACCCTGCTGGCGAACCTTTTTTTACTGAGCTTCTATGCTGGCCACAACTTTTGATATATATGTCAACACTGCGTCACAGATCTCAGACTGCTGGAGTAGGATGAGCCTCCGTATAGAGCTTGGTCTAGTGGCCGCCAGTCTTCGTATTTCCGTGCCTATTGGGACTACACACCGATGTTGATATTTAGTTTCAATATATTTTTTTTATATCTTTAGTGCTTAAATGACGTACATAAACGTAATTTACTGTCGACTCTTACATTTATCAAAGTTGGAGGCCGATATTTTACTTAAAAAAAAAGTTCTTAGGTTCAAAAAATATTAAGGTTCAAAGATAATATGTAGCAAAATGGTCGCAGTTTTAATTTCTTCGAAAATAATTTTTAGCGCAATTAATACTGAAATAATGTACATAAACGTACTTTATGGTCTTCTGATACATATTCAAAAGTTTCAGTCCGATATTCTATTTACAAAAAAAGTTCTTAGGTTCGAAAAAAAATTCAGTTAACTGAAAATTTGAGGTCGGTAAGGTAGATATTTGAGTGTGTCACATGCCCTCAACATGATTTCAAATCCTTTAAAAAGATTTCAAAAATTTTCGGAAAGGAATCATTCTGAAGGACCTTTAAAAGTTACGAAAAAATTCTAGAATTAATTTAAATCTTGAGAATATTAAAAAAAAATGTTGAACAACATATAGATTTTTGAAGATTTCGAAATAAAATTTTGAAGTTTTTTAATGATTTTGAAAGGTTTAAAGAGAACAAAATATTTTTTAAGATTTATTTATTATAGTATCAAGTTTTGTCATTTAAAGTTAGAAAAATAAGTTTTTAACCAAATAGAATCTAGTTCAACGAAATAATTGAATTTACAACCAAAAAGATTAATGTCCATTGAAAAAATAAATCAGTCGAAAGTGGGATGGTTAAATTTTCAGTAAAAAATTAATTTTCAATAAAAAAACTATATTTCTACCAAAAAAGAATAATTTTAAACAAAATAGGTGAATTTTCAACTAAAAATAATAATAAATTTGCCACTGAAAATAGAATAGTTTAAATTTCAGTTTGAGAAATAACTTTTTGAGCAAATAAAATAAATTGTAAACGAAATAGTTAAATTTTGAACCATAAAGATTAATGTTTTACCACAAAGATGAAATGTCTAAAAAAAATTGTCGAGTACAAATTTAGTTGAATTTATAATTTAAAAAATTCATTTTCAACGTCAAAACTACGTTTCAAGGAAAGAAAAACTAATTTTCACTTGAAAAAACAAAACATTTTTCTATCAAAAGCTAATAATGTAGAAAATGCATGCATTTCCGAATGTATATTTTTTACCACAAAATAAATAGTTTCAATAGAATATAGAAATGTTGAAACAAATTTTTGAATTTTAAACTGAAGAAAACTGATGCTCAAACAAACATGATATATTTAAATTTCCAGTTTAAAAATGAAGTTTCAATGAGAAAAAAATAATTTTGAACTAAAAATATCAATTTTATACCAGAAAAAATTAATTTTTAATAAAGTACGTACATTTTCAGTCCAGAATTTTTATCTGAAGAAGATGAATGTTCTACCAAACATGGAACAGTTAAAATTGCAGTTAACAAAAATAATTCACAAAAAATGTTAACAAAAAATGTTTACAAAAAATTTTAAGAAAATAGTTGAATTTGGAATAAAACAAAAGTCAACTAAAATCACGAATCATCAACAAAAAAATGAATTTTTAACATAATACTTCCACTGAGTAGAATACTTGCAAATCTGACTTAATTTCAATATTTTCCAAGAAAACTTCTGACTCGTCAGCTGTTGACGTGTCCAACGGATACGAATTTTTAACAGAAGAGTAGCGTTTACAACCAAGAATGATTTTTCAATTAATTAAAATAAAAAAGAACATAAAAAATTCCTACCAAAATAATTAAATTGTCGACTCAAAAAGACGAGTTTCCAACAAATGATGTGAATTCTCAACTGAAAAACATCACTTTTCTACCAAATATGAAATATGTAAGTTTTTATAACAAAATGTAGTTAAAAAAAAAAATTCAACAAAATTGGTTAAATTTTTAACAACAGAAATGATCTTCCAAGTAAAATTATGCATTTAAAAAAAAAATTTAATTTGAACCAAATTGTAGGCTAGAGAAATAAGTTTTTAACCAAATGAAAAGAATTGTCATAGGAATAGTTACATTTTGAACCAAACCGATGAATTTTCAACCACAAAGATTAAATATGCATACAAAAAAATGTTGACAACAAATTTACGAGTAACATGTTGAGTTAAAAAAATTAATTTTCTCTGAAAAAAAAAACAACTAATTTTCAACCAAAGAAATGAAATTTCCACTAAATAGCTTAATTTTCTACTACAAAAGAACAAGCAGAAAAGACAAATTTTCAACAAAATAGATGACTTCTTTCTAAAGAAGAAAAATTTCAAACAAAAAATAGAATCGTTAGAATTTCAGTCAGAGAAATATGTTTTTACACAAATAAAATAAAAAGTTGCCGAAATACTTACATTGTCTAGTTACATAATTTTGTATAGATCCTTTTGCACCAAAGAATATACCCTTTGTAGATTCAACAGTTATAATTTTACAAACAATGTGGTTAAACTGTTTTAAGCCTATATTTAATTTTTAACAATTCGTGAGTAAAAAAACTGTTTTATCCAAAAAATTTTTTGTTAATCAAAAGTTTTAATTTCGCAAAAAGCTCGATTATTTTATTTTTTGCGAAAAATATGCGCATCCTACGTAAGAATAATATTCAGAAAAAAAATTAATTGTGATATCTTCTAGGTTCCAGTTCGTTGAGGCTCACTGTGAGAGAAAAGTGTTTTCAGCCATACTTTGCATGCGTGTGACTGGAAGAAATAAGTCTAGGGGAAAGGTTCCACAGGGAATCAAAAAAGTATACAATATACACGTAATCATTTCTTGAATATGAAGCAAAATTTAGGAGTGGGAACTCTTTTTTCCAAAAATTGTGAACAGCGAAGAACTTTAAACACCTTTCCCCTATAAAACACGAACGCTTTGATTTCAAAATACAAAATGCAAAAGACACCATAAATCACACTGCATGTATGTGATAAACAATTTTTGAATAGAAAAACAAGATGTCACACTTTGCATGTGTGTGACTCATTTTAAGGATGTCACGAGAGAACCATGATCTAAACTTTTCATGTTTGAAATTACTCTTTTACACTCTTAACATAAAATATATATGTGACACACGATAGCAATGTTACGAGACAAATAAAAAGCTGAAATATGAAACATTTAATTCATGAAATCGTTAATGTAAAAGAAATTTGGTTTTTCCATCACAATTCTTTTAGTTTTTTGAAACCTTAAATACATTTTTGTGTCATCAACACATTGGAAAACTAATAACGCACAAATTAAGAGATGAATTATAGTCCACGAACACAATTACGTGGTAAAGAATTTATATTCATGCTCTTTAACAAATTGGGTTGAGCGAAAAATTGTCCCGCACATAGACATTTGGTCATCAAAATGTGCGATTGAATTCTAATGAAATTTGAAGCCAATAAGCAGTGTTTAAAAAAAGGGACACTTGTATGGATATCCCGTAACACCCTTCATTTGATAAATTCCATATTCCTGATTATTCACGAAATTTTAGAACCCTTGTGTGCATACTCTTGTTACCCGGGTATCGACCATGGTTCATTCTTGCATGTAAAGCTTACTCAACCTACTCAATACGGTAATAAAGTACAAAATGCATGAACTAATTTTTTAGAAAATGTGAATGTACCGTTCTGGAATATCACTGGTAAACCAATTAGAACAAATTTCCAAAACTTCAAAAAATTGCACAGACAACGACTCTGTTTATGCCATTTGTTTACAACAAGCACATTTTTCGTAAGTTGTAAATTTACTATTCCGGAATATCATTGGCAAACCAAATGAAACAAATTTCCAACAAAAAATACCTTAAAATTTAAAAAATGGTACAGGTAAAAAATTTTTTTTTATGTTATTTGTTTATTACAATAACATTTTTTATTTAATGTCCATGTACTGTCCCGGAATATCACTAACAAACCAATTGAAACAAATTTCCAAGAAAAATTACCTTAAACCTAAAAAAGTTGCACAAATAGCGAATTTGTTGATGCCATTTGTTTATAACAGACTGGTTTTTCATGAAATGTCAATTTACTGTTCAGGAATATCATTCGCAAACCAAATGAAACAAATTTCCAAAAAAGTACCTCAAACTTTAAAAAGTGGTACAAGTAGCAAATTTTTTTATGTTATTTGTTTATAACAATAACATTTTTCATTAAATGTCCATGTACTGTTCCGGAATGTCACTGACAAACCAATTAATATAAATTTCCAAGAAAAATTACCTCAAACGTGAAAAAGTTTCACAAACAGTGAATTCGTTGATGCCATTTGTTCATAAAAAACTCATTTTTCATGAAATGTCAATTTACTGTACAGGAATATCATTCACAAACTAAATGAAACAAATTTTCAAAAAAAGTACCTCAAACTGTAAAACATTTCACAAGCAGTAAATTTTTTAATACCATTTGTTTATAACAAACTCATTTTTCATGACATGTCAATTGACTGTTCAGGAATATAACTGGCAAATTAATTAAAACCAATTTTGAAAAAAAAGTACCTCAAGCTGAAAATAATTGCTCAAACCCGATATGCAGATGCCGAGATTATCGGAATGACAGAGACTTGACAACCGATCCTAACCTCCAAATAGTGCATATACAGAAGAATTTTATTTAGCAGAATAGATTTTTTTGCTATTATACCTTAAAAAAGCGTTCGGGGACGTCCGTTATTCTATTTTATAGCTTCTTTGAATTCGGTTTTAAAAAATCTTAATTTTTGTGGACAAAAGCCGGGCGAACTGAACCTGATTTACCACACGACGAAGTATCACATGACCTTAAAACCGGCATACTCCGGGGAAATTGCTTCAGTTTGCGAGACATGCGTAAAATCATATAAACTTTTTTTAACCGCTAAAGGTGGATTTTTGGAAATAATTCGATTTTCGCCCCGCTCCGGAACGTTTTGTAGCTATTCTGAATTGCTTTAATGGGCGTGTAGTTGATGGAAATACATGTTTAAAACCGGCATACTCTAGGGAAACTGCTACAGTTTGCCATACATGCGTAAAGTCATATAAACTTTGTTTAACCGCTGAAGGTGGATTTTTGGAAATTAATCGATTTTCGCCCCGCTCCGGAACGTTTTCTAGCTATTCTGAATTGCTTTCATGGGCGTGTAGTTGATAGAAATACATGTTTAAAACCGTCGTACTCCGGGGAAATTGCTCCAGTTAGCCATATATGCGTAAAATCATATAAACATTGTTGAACCACTGAAGGTGGATTCTTGGAAATCGATCAATTTTCACCCCGCTCCGGAACATCTTCTAGCTATTCTAAATTTCTCTAATAGGCTTGTATTTGATGAAATTACATGTTTAAAACCGGCATACTCCGGGGAAATTGCTTCAGTTTGCGAGACATGCGTAAAATCATATAAACCTTGTTTCACCGCTGAAGGTGGGTTTTCGGAAATCAAATGATTTTCGCCCCGTTCCGGAGCATCTTCCAGCTATGTTAAATTACTCCATATGGCTTGTATTTGATGAGAATATACATATAAAACCTGCGTACTGCGTGAAATTGTTCGTATTTAGAGGTATGACCAGTATCGTCTTTGAATCCACCTTCAGCGGTTAAACGAGGTTTATATGCTTTTGAGCATGCAAGGCAAACTGGAGAAATTTCCCCGGTGTACGCCGGTTTTAAACATAGCATTTCCATCGCATATACGCCTATTAGAGCAATTTAGAATAGATAGAAAACATTCCGGAGCGGGGCGGATATTCGATTGATTTTTACCATTGTCCTGTAATTTGTCTACGCGTATTGAAATACTTTGCATCCTTCGAAAATGATACTTATGTATTTACTTAGTTTCAAATTTAAATCATGACCCTGAGCTGCTGAGAAGGTAATTTAAAACTTAGCATTTTTTAAATAATTGATCAAATCCTTGGAATTAGAACTTACATTGTACTTTTCCATATTATATCCCAAGTATATTTTTTACTTTTGTTTTTAAACCATTTAAAATATTTACTGGAACGTAATCTTTTGTCCTTTCTGTATCCACTACAAACTTTACAAAGTTTCCGTACGAACCATCGAGAAGTTGTACAAACGTGTTGTCAGCGCGTCTATTAATTTTTTCAAATGAAAGATGGAGACAACCATCTCTCACACTCTGCTTTTAAAGTTATTCAAAAATACCTTGATTTTGATAACTTTATAGTTTTATTTATATTGGTCTCACCAAAGTTATCATAATAATGTTTAGTACGAATGTAAGATGTCGTATATATGGCCCGTTTTATTGATATAAGACTGAACCTAAGACTAATGTGCCGAGCTAATTCATTATGGACACCTTTCACTGCGTAAATAACCTGTAACAATTGGCGATAGCCATCTTCAAAACCGTAAGCCGAGCGAGTAGTGAGCTGGCACCAATTGAAAACACTTCGGGTCAAATGTAATAAAAGGTGGACATTAAAGGTCATTGCTGTTGCCGCGTAGTGGTCTTGTGTATCTGCTACAAATGTGTGCAATAACTCCTCGCATATGTCAAGTTCTGCAATTATGATTTTTGCTTTCACGATAATAAAAATAGCTTCCATAAAAGAATGGTCCAATGCGATACCAATTTATTATCTAAGAACAACATAATTATTGGCAAGCTGTAGTAGAGAATACAGTTTTCCCATTTTTTAGCTGTCCAAAATTCGTTGCCCTTGAGGGAGCGGGTGAGGCGACCGATTTGGCTAGGAGCTTTAATATTTGACATAATTGAGTTGATAAAATCTAATTTCTGCTTTGAAATTAACCTGGAAGATTCGCATTTCGAACCAAACCAAACATTCGCGAACTGCTTAGCAATGCCACCCAAAATGTGCAAGTGCTCGGGAACAAAACCCTCAATTATATCGAATTTCTCCAGATTTATCCAATGTGATGGGTTTTTAACTCCGAAATAACGCTTAGAAGGAGTTGCTGGATTCATATGCTGAATTTTATCCTCTGCTGTTCGCCTGGGAACAGGGGCATCGAACAATGGATACTTATGACTACCACTGTCAACTTTCTTTAGGTTAGATATCCACCATCCAGGGTGAAGGCACCAATTGCCACATCTACCATTAAATTGGGTAATTCCTTGGATTGGTGCTCTTGCAACTGATTCTACGTAGCAGACTAGTAGACATACTTTTAAAACAACCGCCTCGTCGTTAAGGTTGTATTGTCCTTCTTCCTTGGATAATCTATTTATGGTTTGAACAAAGGGAGCCAGGATGACGTTCATGTCAGGTTTATTTTTCCCGGACCACAATACAACGATAAATTCCATGGTTCTTACATGAAATAGCAGTTTGGCGAATTTCTAAAAAGATGGACCAAATAGAATAAGTAGAGACGTATCTAAAGTTATGGAAAGGTTATGGTATTCCCCAAACAGGCTTTTGCAGCAGAAAGTCTGTTGAAAGATATAATGAAAATTCTAATTGTCTTCAAAAATTAATACAAAACACGAAATGTCAAACAAATCGTGAAATAAAAATTATATAATGTTCATTTCCAAAATTAGAAGAACTTATGTATTTCTGAAAAAACAGGGGGTCTCAATGTTCCTGGAAGTAATGCCGAATAAAAAGTATTTCAAGTATGAATATATATTTTTTCCGACCATATTTTCTTTGCATATATATACAGGGTGTCCCAGACTCAAGTGTCCGCACTTATATAGCTGTGTAAAAATTAAAAAAAATGAATAGATAATTCCTTTTCCGAAAATCAGTTGAAGTTTTAGTTTTTCAGTTATACAATATTTAAGGTGGACCAATCAGGAGCCCCGTATAAACGGTCGTGTGTCCGTGAGCGGGATTCCAACGCAGTGTTATCGAAGCGAGCGCAGAGGTGGGGTAAGCGACGGGAGAACACTACGTTGGAATCCCGCTCACGTACATACATTCGGTTTATACAGCATTCCTGATTGAACCAGCTTAAATATTTTATAACTCAACTTCAACTGATTTTTGGAAAAGGAATTTTATAATTATTTTTTTTTATTTGTATACGGCCATATAAGTCCGGACACTTGAGCCTGGGACACCCTGTATATATATTTAACTGCTCACCAGTTTCAATAAAAAATAAGATTTTAACAGAAAAATTCACTTTTCAGGAGGCTTTTAAATAATTGTTTAAATCATTTTTCATTAAATATTAACAATATTACCCACACCATACAAGAACGCGCGAGAGATTGTTAACGGTTTTTTAAAATCTTTAAAATTTTTCACTCGAGGCTCACAAACGTGATGTGACACAGCAGTCGTGAGTCGCAGGAACAAAGTGCTATAGGAGAAACGCGTTATTTCTACAAGCCTCGTCGACTTCACGCATGAGCAGTAGTCTTCGTGTCGGAATAAGTGCCAACCGCATTCAAATTCCAAATTCATATAGCGTGGCGTCAGGCGTATTCGGTGCTCGTCCGTTGTCGTTCGTGTTGGTGTTCGTGGTACCGGCGCGCGAGTTGCTGTGCCTAGTTGTACATTCTTTATATGTTGCATATTGTTAAAGAAGTATCGCTTTATTATTTCAAAACATAATAATGCCACTGACAAAATAATCCGACATTGCGTTTGCCTACGTAGTAGGTTTGAGATTCATGAGATTCATTGACATTCAATTTACCTGTTTAAGGAAAATTTGAATTATTTTTAAGTCCAATATCTTATTATTTATGGAAATTATAAGTTATGTGCAGTAAGAGGGGGGGGGCGAGAGTAAAAATAATCTGTTGCGGTCCTTAACGGAGGGAGGGGGGGGGCTTGGAGAGAGCTTATTGTCCGTTACGTAATTAAAGCACGGCTCCTAA
Organism: Andricus coriarius; assembly: GCA_932066315.1. Lineage (NCBI taxonomy): Eukaryota > Metazoa > Arthropoda > Insecta > Hymenoptera > Cynipidae > Andricus > Andricus coriarius. The sequence goes on from CAKNWT010316269.1 coordinate 10,460, forward strand.
ATTCATTCCTGAAAGAACATCAAGTTTAAACACTGTTTTAAAATTGTTATACGTTCGTGCGATTATACAGAAATTTGCCCTTACAATAATTTTTATTTTCAGAATGCCAAAATTTCTGCCGGCAAAGAGGCGACAAATAAATCCATTCTCTTGCAAAACCGCGGAAGCTTCATATAAGAATCGCTAATAATAATTGCGCCAAATGCGGTGCAAGTAACTCCAACAAGAGCATTGCAAATCGCAACAGAAGGAAACAGTCCAAACGTGGGAGTTTTGAAAGAACAATCAGTCTTATTGATACCAAAAAAATTCAAAATAGTTAAGGAAAACGTAATTTTGCAGTGCTTAAAAAGTCGCATGTATGGCTACCTGGAGCAATTTCCCCGGAGTACGCCAACTTTGAACATGTATTCCCATCAAATACACGCCTATTAGAGCAATTCTTAATAGCTAGAAAACTTTCCGGAGCGGGGCGAAAATCGACCGATTTCCATGAATTTACCTTCAGCTTTTAAACAAGGTTTATATGATTTTACGCATGTATGATGAACTGGAGCAATTTCCCCGGAGTACGCCGCTTTTAAACATTTATTCCCGTCAAATACACGCCTATTAGAGCAATTTTTAACAACTACAAAACATTTCGGAGCGGCGCGAAAATCGACCGATTTCCATGAATCCACCTTCAGCTTTTAAACAAGGTTTATATGATTTTACGCATGTATGACAAACTGGAGCGATTTCCCCGGAGTACGCCGATTTTAAATATTTATTCCCATCAAACACACACCTATTAGAGAAATTTTTAATAGCTAGAAAACGTTCCGGAGTTGGGCGAAAATCGACCGATTTCCAAGAATTTACCTTCAGCTTTTAAACAAGATTTATGATTTTACGCATGTATGGGCAACTGGAGCCATTTCCCCGGAGTAGGCCTGTTTAAAACAAGTATTTCCATCAAATTAACGCCTATTAAAGCCATTTTCAAAAGCTAGAAAATGTTCCGGAGTAAGGAGAAAATCGTCCGATTTCTAAGAATATACCTTCAAACTGGAGCAATTTCCGCGAAGGACGCCGGTTTTAAACATTTATTCTCATCAACCGATTTCCAAGAATACACCTTCGGCTGTTAAACAAGGTTTATATGATTTTACGCATGTATGGCAAACTGGAGCAACTTCCCCGGAGTACGCTGGCTTTGAACAAGTATTCCCTTGAAATACACGCCTATAAGAGCAGTTTTTAAAAGCTAAAAAACGTTCCCAAGTGGGGCGAAATTCGACCGATTTCCAAGAATCCACCTTCAGCTGTTGAAGAAGATTTATATGATGTTAAGCATGTATAGCAAACTGGGGCAATTTCCCCGGAGTACGCCGGTTTCAAACATTTATTCCCATCAAATACACGCGTATTAGAGCAATTCTCAATAGCTAGAAAACGTTCCGGAGCGGGGTGAAAATCGACCGATTTCCAAGAATCCACCTTCAGCTGTTAAAAAAGGTTTATATGATTTTACGCTTGTATGGCAAACTGGAGCAATTTCCCCAGAGTACGCCGGTTTTAAACATTTATTCCCATCAAATACACGCCTATTAGAGCAATTTTCAAAAGCTAGAAAACGTTCTGGAGTGGGGCGAAAATTGACCGATTTCCAAGAATCCACCTTCAGCTGTTAAACAAGGTTTATATGATTTTACGCATGTATGGCAAACTAGAGCAATTTCCACGGAGTACGCCGAGTACGCCTATTAAAGAAATTCTCAATAGCTACAAAACGTTCCGGAGCGGGGCGGAAATCGATCGATTTCCATGAATCCACCTTCAGCTGTTAAGGGGTCGTGCACATAATACGTCACACGTTTTTCTTTTGTTTATGTCGTTGTATCTCTTTTGGCTTCAAGGCAATTTTATTCTCGTGTGACGTATTATATGCACGACCCCTAAAGAAGATTTATATGATTTCACACATGTATGACTAACTGGAGCATTTTCCCCGGAGTACGCCGACTTTAAACACTTATTCCAATCAAATACACGCCTATTAGAGTAATTTTTAAAAGCCTGAAAATATTCCGGAGTGGGGCGGAAATCGACCGATTTCCAAGAATCCACCTTCAGCTGTTAAACAAGGTTTATATGATTTTACACATCTATATGGCAAACTGGAGCAATTTCCCCGGAGTACGCCGATTTTGAACATTTATTCCCATCGAATACACGCCTATTAGAGCAATTTTCAAAAGCTAGAAAACGTTCCGGAGTGGGGCGAAAATCGACCGATTTCGAAGAATCCACCTTCAGCTGTTAAACAAGGTTTATATGATTTTACGCATGTATGGCAAACTAGAGCAATTTTCCCGGAGTACGCCGATGCTAAACATTTGTTCCCATCAAACACACGCCTATTAAAGAAATTCTCAATAGCTACAAAACTTTCCGGAGCGGGGCGGAAATCGATCGATTTCCATAAATCCACCTTCAGCTGTTAAAGAAGATTTATATGATTTTACACATGTATGACTAACCGGAGCATTTTCCCCGGAGTACGCCGGCTTTAAACATTTATTCCCATCAAATACACGCCTATTAGAGTAATTTTTAAAAGCCTGAAAACGTTCCGGAGTGGGGCGGAAATCGACCGTTTACCAAGAATCCACCTTCAGGTGTTAAACAAGGTTTATATGATTTTACGCTTGTATGGCAAACTTGAGCAATTTCCTCGGAGTACGCCGGTCTTAAAAATTTATTCCCATCAAACACACGCCTATTAGAGCAATTCTCAGTAGCTAGAAAACGTTCCAGAGTGGGGCGAAAATCGACCGATTTCCAAGAATCTACCTTCAGCTTTTAAGCAAGGTTTATGATTTTACGCATGTGTGGGTAACTGGAGCAACTTCCCCGAAGTACGCCGGTTTAAAACATTTATTCCCATCAAATAAACGCCTATTAGAGCAATTTTTAATAGCTACAAAACGTTCCAAAGCGGGGTGGAAATCGACCGATTGCCAAGAATCCACCTTCAGCTGTTAAACAAGGTTTATATGATTTTACGCTTGTATGGAAAACTTGAACAATTTCCCCGGAGTACGCTGGTTTCAAACATTTATTTCCATCAAGTACAAGCCTATTAGCGCAATTTTTAAAAGCTAGAAAACGTCCCGGAGTGGGGCGGAAATCGACTGTTTACCAAGAATCCACCTTAAGCTGTTAAACAAGGTTTATATGATTTTACGCTTGTATGGCAAACTGGAGCAATCTTCCCGGAGTACGCCGGTTTTAAACATTTATTCCCATCAAATACACGTCTATTAGAGCAATTTTAACAGCTAGAAATCGTTCCGCAGCGGGGCAGAAATCGACCGATTTCCAAGAATCCACCTTCAGCTTTTAAACAGTGTTTATATGATTTTACACATGTATGGCTAACTGGAGCAATTACCCCGAAGGACGCCGATTTTGAACAAGTATTCCCATCAAATACACGCCTGTTAGAGCAATTTTTAAAAGCTAGAAAACGTTTCGCAGTGGGGCGAAAATCGTCCGATTTCTAAGAATACACCATCAGCTGTTAAACACGCTTTATATGATTTTACGTATGTATGGCAAACTGGAGCAATTTCCCCGGAGTATGCCGATTCTAACCCTTTTTAGTCACGCCTCCGTAAAATGACGTAATAGTCACATGGGGTGAGTTTCACCCCAGCAACTTTGCATTGCTATAAATCGTCGGGGACAGAAAAAAAAGAAAGAAGAAATACTGAGTTATATTTTGAGCCTTCCTTTATGAGGTCATGCCGGTTATTGACGAAAAAATTTATTTTACAATTGCAAACAAAATTTTGCAGAAAAAAATCAAAAAAATTCAAGTTTTTTTTACAAAAATTGTTTTCATTTTTTTTAATGTTCGCAAAAAAAACGAACAAAAATCGTTTCGTTCTCCTGAAGTGTCCTGCTTTCAGGTGGATACCATGGCATTATGGACTTTTCCAAAAAGTATATTTATTTTGATGAGAGAATGCAGGAAAATAGGCAAAAAATTGGTACTCAAGTTCTGATGCAATAATCATGGTTTATTATTGAAAAATCGATACAATTTTTTTTAAATCATTTATACGTAGGAAAACGCAAGATATGATTCAAATCAATATGATTTGATGCCTTGGGCACAGTTCAGGCACATAAACACGCGATGTTTGTCGCACATAGGCCGCGCACACCGTAGACGGCCGACGACGAGCCGTGTACAAATTTTCTTTTCAATTCTAATAATCACTTTTCACTTCAACGCACTCACATTTCGATGTTACACCCACAAAAACGAGAAAAAAAAATACTTCAAAATTTCGATTTCAAACGCTGTAGTCACACGGGGTGTATTACACCCCAAAACTTGCAAAGGTCTTTTTTGTACGACTGCTGGGAGAATACTGAGCGTCGGTATCATACTATACTCACATCAATCTCTAGTTCGGGATCCCAATTAACGGTAGATGGTGAAACAAGTCCCATTTTCTGTGATTTAATAGACCGTATTCGAGCGCGAACAAACGCTGGGGTGTATTTCGCCCCAGGTGACTAAAGAGGGTTAAACATGTATTTCCGTAAAATACACGCCTATTAGATCAATTTTCAAAAGCTGAAAAACGTTCCGGAGTAGGGCGAAAATGGACCTATTTCCAAGAATCCACCTTCAGCTGTTAAAGCAGATTTATATGATGTTAAGCATGTATGGCAAACTGGAGCAATTTCCCCGGAGTACGCCAGTTTTAATCATGTGTTTCCATAAAAAACACGCCTATTAGAGCAATTCAGAATAGCTAGTAGAAAACGTTCCGGAGCGGGGCGAAAATCGATTGATTTCCAAAACTCACCTTAAGCTGTTAAACAAGTTTTATATCGTATGACGCATGTATGGTAACCTGGAGCATCTTCCCCGGTGTACGCTGGTTTCAAATATGTATTCCCATTAAATACGCACCTATTAGAGAAATTTTTAATAGCTAGAAAGGGTTGCGAAGAGGTGCGGAAGTCGACCGATTTCCAAGAATCCAGCTCCAACGGTTAAAGAAGGTTTATATGATTTTGCGCATGTATGGAAAACTGGAGCAATTTCTTCGGACTAAGCCGGTTTTGAACATGTATTCCCATCAAGTACACATCTATTACAGCAATTTTCAATAAATTGAAAACGTTCCGGAGCGGGTCGAGAATCGACCGATTTGCAACATTGTCCTTTGCGAACGATTCTCGCCATTCAAATGCTGTCTTCTATTATCCAAAGATTTTTCCCTTTTAAAAAATTCATAATTTTAGTAAAAATAATGATTGCCTCAACAAAAGGCTGCATTGCTCTCAATTTTATTGTTCCGAAGATCTCGCAAAACCCCGAATTTTCGACGAGTTTTTCTTTCGTTCTAAAATACTTGAGGAAAGATACATATTGAGTCAGTGCCGTATCTATACAAAAAAATTCCATTTTCGATAAGAAATTTGGTCTACTATAGTTTTAATAGGGGTTCTCCGCCCTTTTCACTGGTCTTAACCATTTTTTGAAGAAAAATATTTGACCTTCACAAAATAAAGGTCAAAAATAAAGTTCAATTTTTTCATAGAAGGACAATTTTTTTATGATAAAAAAGTAATGATAATAAGTTTGTATGATGAAAAATATATACTTGGCAGAATTTAGATAAGTTTTTCGAAGCTGTTAATCGAACTTTATATTAGACCCTATGTAAATTTTCCACGTAAAAACCGGCTTTGCGTAAAACATTCAAAATTATATAAATTGCGACTTCAGTTCTACCAAACTTAGTATAAACGTTTTATCCCCCAAAACTGACTAATGAAATATAAATACAATCTTAATAATCTCTAAAGATAATCTATGGAGGACAAGCTTAAAGCGCCATTTGCTCTGGTGACGGAAGAGAATGCTTATCAGTTACACTGTTAACTACAGTTCGTCCTCTAATTGGGAAAGATGAGGATGTTTTATTCTCTAGTTGTATTATTGGCGGTTTTCCCTGATGATATTGGTAAATATAAAATATGATATGGACATTTATAATTATTACAAAAACATTTTTAAGCTTTCCACAAATAAGAATTTGTTCAAATTAATCTGCATCTACCACAATTGCTATATTTTTCCAATCTCTGTCTGTGTTTGTCCAAAATGAGTACGTTTTAATTCTGAAATCATTCCGAGCGAATCCAGAATGTGTGTATTATAAAAGGGAATATACTAGGTGTGTTTAAAACGTAAGGTGAATATTCAAATTTCGCAGCCTACGTACATTCGAGCTTCAATTTTTTGTATATTATATTGGTACATTTGTCACGAACATATGTGTACAGTTTCAAATGTATAGCATTTCTAGTTTGTTTGTGAGAGAACTTACATCAAATTTTGTGTAAAAAATGGAATTGAGTACTCCAAAAAACTCGAAATGTTGTCACTTGCATACGGTGAGTCTACTTTAAGCAAAAAAAAATAAAAAATTTAGAAGTGATTCAAACTCTTCCAAGAAGGCCGAGAAGACACCAAGGACGAATCTCGCTCTGGACGCCGCAGCACGTCAATAAATGATGAAATCTTTGAAGAAGTGAGGAATATGATGTTGGGGAATCATCGAATCACTATTAGAGAAGTTGCTGAAGAGGTCGGTATCTCGGTTGGCTCGTGCCATACAATTTTTTCCGGAATTGTGGAAAAACAATTCATGGTTTTGCATCACGACAACGGCCAAAAGTCAGAAAACACATAAAAATGTACAATAATGAATTCCAAGATCACTTGTATATTTTTTTCGAGGGTGCTGATTCCGAATGTGATATCAGAATTTCAAAAAACAAAATGACGGATCCAATATGGCGGACACAAGTATTTCAAAAAATTATTGAATCTACTTGAAACGTGGTATCTATAGGTCTTCGAAAGCGCTGACTCCAAATCTGAAGTCAGAATTTCAAAAAACAAAATGGCAGATCCAATATGGCGGAAAAGTATTTAAAAAAATTATTGAATCTACTTGAAACGTGGTATCTATGGCTTTTCGAGGGCGCTGACGCCGAAACTGAAGTCAACATTTATAAAACAAAATGACGGATCCAATATGGTGGAAGAATTTTTCCAAAAATCATTGGGTCTACTTAAAACGTGGTATCTACGAGTTTTCTAGGGTGCCCATTACTAATCTGGAGTCAGAGTTTAAAAAAGAAACAAACAAGTATTTAAAAAATGATCGCAGTTGGCTTATAATAAGTTACTAGAGCTTATCACAAGGGTTTTTAAATTTTGATTTGTTTTTAGTTTTATTTTTTTATCTTTATGTTTTTCTTAATTATTTTTTTATTTCAATTTTCCTAAAGTATCAAATGTTTGATAGATACCTGGCAAATCATCGTTTTCGTTCTTTCTACGCCCGAATGACACAATTCATCGTCTTGCGAAATCTTTAGTAAATCTCGATATAATATAATGAACAGTCGAATCAAAAGAAATTCAATTAGAAAGACAATAATTCCTCTTTTGGCAAATTTTGACATTATATACAATATAATCGAATCCAAGAGAAAAAAAAGTCAATGAAAAGAAAAAGTAAAAACTTATAACTTTAGATAAGATTTCGAAGCAAGGTGAACACTGAAAAAAAAAGTGAAAAGCACAGCGAAACATCAGAAGCTCGACGCACGCGTGCGTGCGCATTGGCGGCTCGCGCAACTCAGCCAAACAGGTCAGTTCTTGGCGCTCGGACGCTGACTCTAATACTTGCGATTATTATATTATTTTTGGAAACGTGTAAAAGTCCCTGCCGTAAAGTATACATTATAGAGAACAGATTGTTATTTGAAAATGTTTGATATGTTGCGTTATCTCGTGTTATTGGCGAATGAAAGAAATTATTTTAACAAAGTACTGATTAGTTTCTAACATTAATGCGGAAGAAATTTTATTACAATTTTTTTTATTTACTTAACATTTTTTTAGCTTCTTTATGCCTAAGGATGATAAAGAAAAAACAACCATCAAAAAAAAAATTAACGGATCCACAACTATAATAAATGTTTGAAGGAAGAACACATGAAGAATTTTTAAAACATGTTTAACTCTGCATGCCTGCCAACGAAGCAGGATATTATTAATGAAACTATTATTTATGTATAAGATACCCCAATTATCACTCATTACAACTACCTAATTCTTTTGTACAAATTCGCAAGTTTGAAATTGGACTTTTGGCCACGGAACCGGGTCTCTTGGCCCACTGTGGCAATGCACCTCCTCACTCATCGTGTCTTGTGCCTCAGCCACCATATTTACCGGACTTGGCCCCCTGCGATTTTTTCCCGTTCTTAAAATTGAAGAGGCCCATGAAAGGACGGAGATTTTCAGCGATTGAGGAGAGAAAGAATACATCTTTGGAAGAACTCAAGGCTATACCAAAAAGTGATTATCAGAAGTGCAAAAAAGCATTACATAAATAATATCCAATATTAATTTGAATATTGCAAATGAGTTTGTGAAATGATTAAGTAATATGTATATACAAAGGAACTTTAACTTTACGTGCTCCTCGATTATAATTCAATATATTTTATTCAAAATAGAAAAAGTAGTCTGTGCCTTGTCAGCGATCCTTTTCAAAAAGGGCTAATTATGGCATTTTCTGCACAGGTTCACACGTTCTGTGACTGTGTACGTTGATATGTGCACATCTAAATTGCAACGTGCACATTTACGCGTGTTCAATCCGTAGATGTTAAAATTTAGACTCGAAGTGATGGAAATATTTCATAAATTATTAAAGTGGTTAGCACAAATGATTTTCTGATTAAGATTTTGTTCCATTTCTTATTGAGGGAGATTGAAACATTTCCAGAATCATTCAAGATTATTTTAAAAACTCAACACACGTTGGAGAAGAAATGAATATTTGCGGATCGGCTTGTTTGATATTTATTTATTTTATCTGTTTCCCAAAATTTAGCTGCATGTGTGTATAAAAGCCTATTACTTTCTGTACCAAATAATTTGATATGAAACAATATTGCGTTTATTTCTTTTTCCAGAATTAAGTTCACAGTCTAGCTGTAATCCTAATGTCGACGGGCCTGATGCTCCCCGTCCTCATTCTAGTACTGCCCTGTCCGAGCCTCCTTTACGTGCCCGCTCCAGGTCTCCTCCTGCCAGGCCTTCTCTTGCGAGGACTCCTGATTATCAGATACTTGGATATGGACTTGGACAACTTGGTCTTATTCGGCTTATTCCTAAATGTAATCCACACCGGCGATTCGAATTTCGAAGATACACTTTTCATCCCGATTCGCCACTTCTATTGCGACTAAGAGCAAATATCTATAGGCCCATTCCAATCGTAGAACACATTGTATTAACAACATATAATGGTGACGTTTTTGCGATATTGAAGACTAGTGGTTTTCTTGGTGGAATATATCATTCCAGGCAAAGAAAGCACCGGGTGAAAATAAATATAGGAAGCGGTGAAGTTACGAAGTTGACCCTAGAAGAATATAAGGAAGTTCCAGTAGGCCCCGTCTGCCCAATAAATTGGTATTTTAGCGAAGTAGTTGTAAACTATGATTCTCTACAGCTAAACCAATAATTCTATTTAATAATATGTAAAACTTGCTGTCAGTGAGCATGATACAGGCAGATAGCTAAGCAATTGTTCGTGTAACATCCAACCCCTTCGACTTCAAAACGGTCCTATAATAGTCATCTTTAACAAATTAAAATTCACAAGTAATTCAAAAAAAAATTCTATTGGCGTATATGAAATAAGATTTTACGAAGATACATTAATTGTAGAATTGTTATATTTGACTTTAAAAACAACCTATTGTTATCAAATATAAAATTTCGTTTTCGCCCTCTAAGCGTTTTAGGCCTAAGAAATTTTCGTGTAAACTGTAAATAATATGCAGGTATCATCTTGTGCTTTTGCGGATTTATTACTATATTTACACCGTAAATAATCGATCATCGAAAATTGTGAATACTTGATATACTAGATAATGGCAAGAAGTTGCATACATTTTCCCCCAGTTTTCTTCAAGATAAAAATACAAATTTTTTAAATGATAGATTTAGAATTTCAAACTGATTTAAAAGTTTCTAAATTAAAACTAGAAAGCGATGGTACGTACTTTTTCCTGATATTTTTAATTATAATTATATAATATTGTAATAATATCATTTTAATTGTACGACACTGGTCCCATATATAATTAGCCAACTGACTTTTTGAATAAAATAGAGAAAACTGACCTAATATTTGGCGTATTACGTTGTCATGGGATCGGCCTACTTTCAATATTACAGGGATACCAACCCACTAATGGAGGTACGTACTTTGTGGGGCAGCACGGACACTAATTCAAGAGTTAATGATCTATTGGAATACCTAATCACTACTGATTTAGATATCCTTTACATGGGGTGTACCCCGACGTTTCCTAACTCGGTGAGGGAGGAAGTCATCGACATCACTCTGTACCGCTCGTTTTAGAGACAATTTCTAGAAGTGAAAAGTCTCAGATGATCCCACTTTCTCAGATCACGCACAGATAGAGTTCAACTTGAAATCCTTTGTACCTGCGGGCCCTAAGTGGGCCAGAAATCGAAGAAGGGCGGGCTGGGCCCAGTTTTTGAAGGATCTAAGGATTGCACTCTCGGATGCGCCCATGTCAATTAGATACGTGGACACTCTAAAGATGTCAGCCAAGATTTCCATGGAGGCGATCAAATCTAATTATGAAATCAATTGTGAACACAAAAGATTCCGAAAGGCTGGGGAGACACACTGGTGGAACCTGAAACGCGAAGAGCTTCGAAGGGAGAGAGGAAGCTTTGCAGGGACACCAGAGAGAGGTTCAGACGTGCCAGTTCTGGCAAAAAGGATGAACTGTGGACCATATTTACGACTATAAGGGACGAATACAGGTGTGCAATGCGTAAAGCGAAGCAAGAAAGCTGGACTAAATTTTGCACAGGCATAGAGAAAGGAGCAAAGGCAGCTGGACTAAACAAGCTGCTGTCTCGAAATATGGATGCTATTCTTGGCGCCCTAAAATTGCCCGAAGGGGGATATTCAGCGTCAGCCGAGGAGATCTTGGCTCACTGGATCAAGGCACATTTTCCGGGCTTGAAAAGGAAGCAGCCTTCAACTACACCTCCAAAGAGGTGATTAGAGCAACCATGATTACACATGGCGTGTCTATTACAGTCGTGGAATGGACCTCCCACATTTTGGCCCACAGGAACCTAACAACGCCGAAGGGTGATACCACTTTATGTGGAACCGTTGACTCGGGATGTCCACAGGGAGGCATTTTATTGCCCCTGCTGTGGTGCTTGGTAGTGGATGACCTGCTTCATATGCTCACGAGTCACGGCTACCACGTTATAGGCTACGCGGACGATATATTTGTTGTCGTACTGGATTATCGGTCAATCCGAGTAAGATAGATGCGGTTGTATTCACCAGACGGTATAAGTGGGGAACCACGGGTACACTGAATTTGGTAGGACAACAACTGGACATCAAAGAACGAGCTAAATATCTAGGAGTCACCCTAGATAAGGAACTGTCATGGAACGAGCACCTAAAAAACAAGTGCAGAAAGCTAGTAGTAACTTTATGGCTCTGTAGGAGAGCCATAGAGAAAATCTGAGGCTTAAAGCCGGAGACACTTATATGGATCTACACAGAGATACTGCGCCTCAGACTAACCTATGCGGTGGTGGTCTGGTGGAACAGGGTCGGACTGTCCACTGTGAAGTCGCGACTGGAAAGAATCAGGGGGCTGATTCTAACAGGCTTCACTAGTGCCTCGAAATCGACACCCACAATGGCATTGGGGGCACTAGGAAGGTTTGCGACGCCCCTCCATCTCATCATTAAGACCGTGGCTGCGAAGGCGGCCTGGAGATTAAATATGGTAAAAAGTGGAAGGATCTCGACGGCAGTGCGGATCCCAACCGACATCGCAAGTAGGCCCACCCTGAGCATGCTCAAAGACAAAACACCTACTCGCTATCTCTTCGACAAAACGTATCGTGTTATTCTATCCGAAATATTTAAACTTATAATACATATTCCAAAAATTAGATTATTTAACATGTAGCCAAATTAATCAAGATCAAAATACCCACTGTACCAAATTTGAAATCTTAATATTCCAAAAATGAATTCTTTGAAAATTTATTTAGAAATTCTAAATTTGCCAAGAGCCCTAGTTTCGCATATATTATGATTTAAAATTTGGTAAAGTGGTTGTTTTGACATTTATTGATTTGGCTAGTTGTTGAACTAAGAATTTT
>CAKNWT010316276.1:4279-18780 GCA_932066315.1 Andricus coriarius
TATTATTCCCGAAGCTACAATGTGTACAGGAAAGGTTTCAAAATAATAGTTCAGCAGTATTTATTAATGTTCTTGCGGTCTCTAATATCCTGCAATGTATAACCAAGGCTAATCCTTTCCCATCCACGTTAAAGGTTTTTTCCGTTCAGCTATTATTAGCAGTTCCTTGTATCTTTAGATTTTCAGAACCTATATTCCTGTTTTGGTGATTAGTTCTAACGAAATGTCTTCTTTGTCCAATTCATTTGAAGTATACTTCTATTTTCGCACTCAGGATTTCACTCAATTCTATATGGCTATATATTTTAGTGTTTGGTCTCCATATTACTAAAGTCACAATCGCATCAAATTCATCATCCAATTGTTATATGAGAGAACCCTTTATACGTCAATTACGGACACCATGATTATGGCACAATGTGTGCAAATTTCTTCAGCAGGTGCTCTAGCTAATCAATCTTGATTACTCCATAACTATATCCATTGGTATTATGAGACAATTATAAAACCATCCCATTGGAGGTATCGATAATCGCGTGAATTATTCCCTTTTTCCCATCAGTTAAAAGAATTTCTAATAATATGACAATGAATATTTCGGTCTGTCTGAACTATCGTTTAATTTGAATAGAGCTTCGTCGATCATTACATTGCATCTATTGTTTCGAAATAAATGCGCTACTTTTCTAAATTTCAAATTGATTTTCTCAGCTTGATCTTTTATATTACGTCTCAGTTCCGAATCATTTCGTAGGGAGTTTAATATTGAATTGGTCTCATTTTCAATAAAGTGCGTGATTTACTTATTGTCCAATGTAAGTTTTTCTATACCTTAAACGACTCTTTAATCCACGGTCTAACCCTTCTTTTTTTGAAAGATTTTGGTGTAACTCGATCCTCTCTAGAGCATTTGCTCGTTGGTTTTCTGTTTTACAATGTTGATTTTCCATTATATCTTCTGAATCCATAGTATTCATGTTCTTGTCAAAAATAGTAGAAGGATTCCTTCCTATTTGTAACTTAAATGGTGTATAACACGTTTGTCGATTAGTGGTGCAATTATAATCATCAACATTACATATGGTAAAGTGTCATCCCATTCCTCTTCAATTGCGCAAGGTCTCATGGATTGTTTCAAGATCCCATTGTGACCCTTCGTTTTTCCCATTACTTATTTTGAGACAAAAAAAGGAAACAAAGCATCGTTTACCCCATAAACTACCATCCAATGAGGCTACACTTTCCGTAAGTTTGAGTCTGCTACAATAGAGTCAGATTTTTCAGGTGAGTTGAGAAAAAATGCCCTCAGCTACAAAATAATACTAAGTAATAGTTAAAGACTAAATACCAGAAATAATAGATTTTACTCAATGTTTAATTTTCTTGCCATTTAAAACATGTGATCTCAAGTGTTTTTTACAATTTTCCAGGGTAAAATTTCAACTGCAGTGTTGAGTGTGTTTTTCCAGAAATAATTATACAGACTACACGGAAAAAATATATAGCTGAATCAACGATACCTATCCTTGTTCTGATCATATATATTGTTGAAAACAAATCAACGATATTCGCAAAATTTTTCAAATAGAAATTTGCGGCATAATTCATTTTCTCTGTTCTTGATTATGAATCACATTTTGTATCGTTAAAACAAAGATATTATCTAGCTCACTGTAAAAATAAATGATTATTTCAGGGCTAGTTTCAGGTATTACAACAAGACTCAGAAAAAACAGTCTCGAGTGGTACTAAAATGAGACCACTGATGGGATCCCTGAATCGTTTGTTTTACACTGAAAATAACAGCATGAAGTTATCCTATTCAAAAACAGGACACGAATAAAATGATACCGTAAAAAAAGAGATCTCTAGTTTTTACAGTGCTGAAATCAAAGCCTTGAAAGTCTGAATATAACTCCAATAAAATCGAAATAATTTTTCAAATAATTTAAATTGATCATTTATTTCACAGTTTACGTTAGAATCATAAAGATTTAAAAAGCCTAAATGCATCAAGAATAAGTCGAATTAATAACATAACTTTATTCGATAAAATTCAACAACCCATCACCAAAAGAAGTGCAATTTAATATAGACATACACATTATCGGACCATTAATCGGGTGACCCATTAAAAATTAGCCCTAACTCTGAAAGGTTTTGGCGCTCCTAGAATATAGATAAAGAATATTTTTCAAAAACCCTTGGAAAGCTTATTCCATTGGACGTTAAATGAACCTCAGTCGAAGTAATTTGGCCTTGTGAGTATTGAATTATTACGTCATAAGTAAAAAAATAAGATTCCGATTTTTGAGGAATTCTTCATTTCCAATTCCACTTTCTCAGGTGGCAATTTAATATCCACATGGTGAAACTATTTCTGGTGAGGCAGATTTAACGCAGAACTTGATAATCTTTCCAACGGGGTGTTAAAAATATTTGTACCTATAGTATGGACAGACCTATCACCTTTTAAAGTGAAGGCTAATTTTAAACAGATCACCTGGTTGGTGAACCGATACTATCCCTCGTGTCGGTAATGTAATGTTCTTAAATTTTGTCATTTCTCGGGACAGTCATCCCCATCTGCCTTGAACTGTCCTTCATAAATTGCCCTCGTAGTCACAAGTAAAGGTGCTCTGTCTGCAACATGATGCTGAGGACTATTGATCTCCATAGTGACTATAACAGGGACGTCACAATGAACACCTTTTACATAATTTCGGCTCCACGTAAGATGTGCAAAACTTTCAGAGATCCCCTGAAATTAAGAGAAATTATTATTATTATATGATTTTTGTTTAAAATTGTTCTCTGGTGAACCCGGTTTATCGTCATCAGACACGGAATAACAATAAGTCAAGATGAATAATGAGATGAGGATGATATAAATTAATTTAATACGATGTTTAAAATATTTTGCGATGATGTTGTAGGTACAAAATTAGGAGCATGGTGTAGTTTGGAGTTCGTCTTTTACCGCTGTTATCCTCACGCAGCGGCCGCGAGCGTTAAAGGTGACAACAGTCGCCTCTGGATGCTTTCTTAGAGCTACCATGTTATTATTTTGGCCCACCTTCCACCCAGAGGTACTCATGACCTCGTACTTCGCTACTAAATACGGTCACGAAACGCGACAAGTGATTAGTAGATTCGTTGCTGTGAGTCATTGTTTCCTGGAGAGCCCGTTTATACAACCGTTCCAGTTTTTTTTCTATTTTACTAATATCACCTTGAAGTCGAAATGGTGGGTCTGACACCTTTCTTGGGCATAGTTTCTAGTAGCCCGGCCTCTGAGTTTTATGCTCATAATCCTGGCACATACGACCATAGCGCAATATGCAAAAACCTGCACCTGCAGCAAGCTCATATCCTGCTGTAAGATCAAAGGCAAAATCTCGGTGTTCAAGCCACCAACTAACCGGAGGCCCTTGTTGACTCTAAATTTCGGCAGACCAATTCACATGGATGGTTCCTGATCTGTGAACTGTAGGATAACTTCACTGAAGCACCCCATGATACGCAGGCATTCCTCATTGAGCTTTTCAATGAGTTCAGCAGGAGCAGGGGCAGGCTGCGGTACCTGCATGCCTGATGATTGTCGCCTATGAGACAATTGCCCTGCTACACCCTGAGATCCGGCCCCCGCTCATCCATAGTGTCTCGCGTAACAGATATATAAACCTCCTGTTCCACCGCATCTGAGGGGTGCGCTACAAGTGCTGCTAGTTGCTGTTGCACCTGTTTTTCGATGTTACTTATTTCGACAGCGGATGTAAGGTGGCGTCGCCTAATGGACCTTCATTGATCAACATGATATTGTTCAGTCACTCTATGCGTCAGCTCGGGAGGAAGAACCACAAAGAGATGATGTTGTTTGCCCCTGATGGGTCCTCCCTGTGCTATTGCCTGAAAGCGACACCCAAACACGTCTCTATTCATTTCCGGCGTCCACCTGATCCTTTTTTGTCTGCGCACTCTGGAGTTAATGGCGAAATACATTCTCAACTTGAGATTTTATTTGTTTGATGGTTCTTCTAGGGAGGTCGCTTTAAGTCACTGTCGTTATTTCCGGGAAATTCACTACAAGATCCGGGAGACAGGACATCCCATCAGGAGAAGTTGTAATCGCTCCAATCTCGCATTCAAATTGTCAGTGCATCAAGTACTCATCATGATGGGTTTGAAAATTATTGCGCTGCCGTGGTATTCCTGTGGAAGTGGTCGGCTGGGGGCTCCCAACCGAAACATCCTCCGCAGGCGCAGCTGATCTTCTGCTGCTTACCACTTCTGGTCGATATTCTGGCTGGACAGTGGCCCTTTCGGGTATCTCGGTGAGGTGTACCTATCCACCACGTAGCTCACCACAACCGGCTTGCATGCGGCCCAACCCCATCGGTGGCACCAGGGACGTCCTAATGATCCTCTGGAAGCGAACAGCGACGTTAAAGATTAAAGAACTTCTTCATGGTAAATGGGTCTTTGATGCTCCTCTTAGACCCTTTCCTCTTCCTTCTCTGCCTGTCAGGTATGGGAAACCCTCTCAGTGGCATTGCTACAGTCGAAATAGACGTCAAATTCATTAAAGGAAAGCTAAAGGCCTACCGCGACGCCAACGCAAGAACATCTTCGGCAGATCATTGTTGTTTTTTTCAAACTTGTTCTCGGTTGATCCCAGTCTCCCATTATAGCCACGGATTAAATCAAGTGACTTATGAGATGAGTTATAAGTTAATTTAGTACGATGTTTAAAACCTTTTACGATGATGTTTTAGGTACAAAATTAGGAGCATGGTGTAGTTTTTAGTTCGTCTTTTACCGCTATTATCCTTACACAGTGGCCGCGAGCGTTGAAGGCATTTTTTTGTAAGAGTTAGATTTTTGAACAGTCTGCATGGATTTGTCCCGGTGTATATCATTGGACACGGACGCATTTTTGGAATGCAATCAAGTGATATGTTAAGAGCAGTGTGCCTGATTTCACATATTGGGCAAAGTCTAGTTTTTACCCCATCATTCACTGGCTGAGTTGCAACTAAATGCTTATTGAGGCGACCTACGGTTTAAGGTGGGATCAGAACCACCAGAATTTTAGTAAAGGTAAATTCATTTTTTTTTTAGTTACCTGCTCAGAGATCGAATCCCGGACCTCGAAAGCGAAGCAACCAACAAGAGGTCATCCACAAATTACTTGAAATGTTTTTCTACAATTTTAATCCCCACTCACAGTCTTTTTCCTATTTCATAATACTATTATTTTTAATTTCTGACTGAAATAGCATTCTTGGTTCAAAATTCGTCTCTTTGGTTTAAAAATTTATTTATTTTATCAGACGTTTAATTTTTTTTTGTTTTATTCGTAAAAACAAGCATTAAAAATAGAAAAATTAAATCTTTGAAAAAAAAAACGAAAGGTACGTAAAAAGATGAAGAGACAAAAATTGGGCATTCAAAAAAGATGTGAAACTTCATTAGCAGTCACTTTTTTATAAAATGCGTAGTTTTTGTTTTAATCGTAAAAAATAACATTAAAAATAAAAAATATTAAGTTTTGGAAAAACAACGCAAGAGTCGAAAAATAATTAATAGAAAAAGGTTGTTTTACTATACATATACATATACGCAGTGCTTTTTTTACTCTATGGCTTAATTGATTAAAGCTTATTATTTTTTATTTTATTATTTTAAGAGATAGAGATGCTCTATCTCTTAAAATAATAAAATATGTCAAATGTCCACGTTTTGAGATCCCCTGAACCCGAAAAACGGGTTTTTACGAATGTGTCTGCAAACTGTTTATTAACCCTCCGTATAAAAATAAAAAATTACCTTTTTGAGAAAAGGACACTTCAAGCAAAAGGGATGAATTTTCAACAAAATAATAGAATTTTCAAGCCAACAAGACGAATTTTTTAGAAGATAGTTGAATTTTAATCCAAAAGGAGAAATTTTCTATTCCAGAAGACGAATGTTCAATAAAGGACTTAAATTCGTAAGAAATAATTAAATTAAAAAAAAAAACAATCGGAACGTAAAATCCTTGTTTATCAAGAGTCAGTGACAAAATGAAAGATATTTCAAATATATCAAGGTGTTTATTTTTCATCTAAAATTACTACATACAACAATTCTCAAAGGTATATCAACTGCGATAAAACTGCTGTCATCATCTAGAGTGAACACGTAACACATAATATATCTCGAAGCGGGTGATGGCTTAGAAAGCCGAAGAATTATAGTTCGATTGCTCTCATTACTTAACTCTTAATTCTTTATCAAAAATCAAAGTTACCGACAAACCTAGCCATGAACCATAAACAGAATTTCATTTTATCTTCCTTCGAGCAGATTCAGTACTGGAAACCAAGCACCCTTTAAGAATTAAAAATTCTGGTCATTTATATCAATATTATCTCACCACCATCATTTTCGGTCGTGTTCTTCATACATCCGCATCCAAAATTTATTTTTCGGTATGTTTTGTCTCACGATTAATAATTTGCAAACGAATGCCTTCCATTTTAATGGGGCAGTCTATGTACTATGTACTTGATCTGAAGGTTGTTATTCTAATCACTAATCACTTTACATGAAACATGATCTCCAAAAATGCGAAATCCCGCCAATAAAATTCATATAGACAGTATCAATCCCTAACAAATAGTTCCACCTTTTCCACAATATTAGTCCCGGGATTTGACACTACTTCGTCTCGCTCCCGACAAAATGCAAACCAATTTTTATCAGATACATACAATTAGGGGAGCGGAGTGGAAAGTTTGACATCAAGTAGCTAATCGATTCAAGTCAATTAGATTTATTTAATGAATTTGCGGATAGGCTTCCGCAGTTGCATTTTCCAGATATTCCCGACACGCAATTTTCGTTCTTCAATATTAAATAATAAAAAGGGCCACTGCTTCACGGTCACTATAACTACCTTTTTGTTGTATTGGTTTCACGGTAGCGTATGTTTAGTGTATCAATCCGTAGACGCATTTCGCTGACCATACAAAATACAAGAAAGCATTCTAGAAATCTAGAGGCGTTCATCTGTAGAAAGATAATTTATATGCTTACTAATGCAAAAAGCTCAACGCACGACACCTACCCCCTCAGATTAAACTTTAAGAGTATATCTAATGTTCCAAATTTTCTCCTGACCTTTCGTCTAGGTATATTTGTTAAATATTCTAGGCTGATAGATACCTGCGGTTGTACCTCAGTATCATATTTGGTACATATTTCCATTATTACCGAAGCTACAATGTGTGCAGGAAAAGTTTCACAATATCAGTTTAGTAGTATTTATTAATATTCTTACAATCCCTGATATCCTGCAGTGTATAACCAAGAATAATCCTTTTCCATCCACGCTAAAGGTTTTTCCCGTTTACCTATTAAATCCACTGTATCATTTCAATCTTCATAAGCAGTTCCTTGTATCTTTAGATTTTCAGAACTTATGTTCCTGTTTCGGTGATTAGTTCTAAAGAAACGTCTTCTTTATCTAATTCATTTGAAGTACGATTTAAATCTACTTCTATTTTTGCACTCAGGAGTTCACTCAATTATATATGGCTATATATTTTAGTGCTCTGTCTCCGTATTGCTAAAGTCACAGTCGCACCAAATTCACCATAGAAATGTTATATGAGAGAACCCTTTGTACGTCAATTGCGGACACGATGATTACTACACAATATGTGTAAGATTTCATCAGCAGGTGCTGTAACTAACGAATCTTGATTATTCCATAACTATATCCATAAAGCGTTTATTAATTTATTACTTGAGTTTGGCAACTTTTTGTCTTTAACACCTGTTTTTAGTTTGTTTTAAATAATCAGGATGGGTTCTTTTTAATATACTAATTTTTTCTATGTCTTTCATATTTAGCAGCTTAGTTTCAGAAGTGGGTATAAACATGATTTGCAAACCGTGAGATCTCATGAGTTTGATCTAACATACTCAAGTGATCATTTGAGTGATACAATTATAAGACCATCCCATTCGAGGTATCGATAACAGGGTGAAGTACTCCCTTTTTCCCATCACTTAATAGAATTTCTAATAATATGATAATGAATATTTCTATCTGTCTAAACTATCGTTTAATTCTAATAGAGCTTGGTCGATCATTACATTATATCTATTATTTCGAAATCAATATTGGTTTCATTTTCAATAATGTGCGTGATTTCCTTATTGTCTGATGTGAGTTTATCTAGTTCTTCGTTATAATATGAAGCGTCTTTTTCGTCTCAGGTCTACCATATGAAGTTTTTGATATATCGCTGATGAATCAAATAGTCCTCGTTTTTCCTCGTTCGGCTGTTCTGTTATGAACATGCGTTAAAACTATTCTAAGCGTTTCTTGATTATGTTCTAGATACTCAAAGTATATACCTTAAACGATTCTTTAATACACGATCTTACCCTGCTTTTATTTGAAAGCTCACTTGATATTGTTCATTTAGTACGCTATAAGGTCCTTTAGAAAGTGTGTTAATGTTTCAATTTTGGTATGACTCTATTCTCTCTACAGCATTTACTAGTTTGTTTTCTGTTTTAACATGTTGAGTTTCCATTATATATCTTCTAAATCCCTAGTGTCCATGTTCTTGTCAAACATAGTACTAGGATTCGTTACCATTTGTAACTCATATGGTGTATAACTCGTTTGTCGATTGGTGGTGCAATTATATACATCAACATTGCATATGGGTATAAGTGTCATCACATTCCTTTTCAATTGCGTAATGTCTCGTGAATTGTTTCAAGATCACATTGTGACCCTTCACTTTTCCCGTTACTTACTTTGAGACAAAAAAATAGGGAAAAAAGGATTGTTCACCGCATAAACTACCATCCAATGAGACTACACGTTCATCAAGTTTGAGTCTGCTACAATAAAGTCAGATTTTTCAGGTGAGTTGAGAAAAAATGCCCTCAGTCACAAAATAATAAGGAGTAATAGTTGACGAATAAATACCAGAAATAATAGATTAGTCAATGTTTAATTTTCTTGCCATCCATAACATGTGATCTTGAGTGTTTTTTACAATTTTGAAGGGTGAAACTTCAACTACAGTGTTTAGTGTATTTTTCCAGAAATAATGATACAGATTACACGGAAAATATATATAGCTGAATCAACGATATTCGCAATAAATTTCGAATAGAAATTTGCAGCATAATTCATTTT
Source organism: Andricus coriarius (assembly GCA_932066315.1). NCBI lineage: Eukaryota > Metazoa > Arthropoda > Insecta > Hymenoptera > Cynipidae > Andricus > Andricus coriarius. The sequence continues at coordinate 13,488 of CAKNWT010316276.1, forward strand.
CACTGTTCTTGATTATGAATCACATTTTGTATCGTTAAAACAAAGATATTATCTAGCTGAAATCAAAGCCTTGAAAGTCTGAATAAAGCTCCAATAAAATCTGTATAATTTTTACAAATAATTTATATTTATAATTTATGTCACAGTATATGTTAGAATTATAAAGATTTAAAAGGCCTGGATATAACAAGAATAAATGGAATTAATAGCAGAACTTTATTTTAATATGTTCTGCTTTTCCAAAACATGCATTCGCACTTATAATATTTTTCAAAGACATGAACATCCATGAGTCGAGGATACAATTTGCTTTTTACAAAAAAATTACGATTTTCGAAAAATATATTTTAATTTTATTGATCGGATTTTTAGGTATTTTTCTGTTCGAACTATAATTTTTTTCGGTGAAAGCTTTATTCGATAAGAGTCAACAATCCATCAGCAAAAAGAGTGCAATTTAATATAGACATACACATTATCAGACCACTAATCGGGTGACCCATTAAAAATTAGTCTTAACTCTGAAAAGTGCTAGCGCTCCTAGAATATAGATAAAGAACATTTTTCAAAAACCCTTAGAAAGCTTATTCCGTTCTACGTTAAATGAACCTTAGTTGAATTTAATATCCATATGGTGAAACTATTTCTGGCGCCGCACATTTAACGCAGAACTTGATAATCTTTCCAACGAGGTTTTAAAAATATGTGTACCTATAGTATGGACAGACCTATCACGTTATAAAGTGAAGCCTAATTTTAAACAGGTCACCTGATTGGTTAACCACTAGTGTCCGTCGTGTCGGAGTGTATTTTTTTTAAATTTGATCATCTTCCGGACAGTAATCCTCATCTTTCAGGAACTTTCCTTCATAAATTACTTTCGTAGTAACATCAGACGATTTATGAGTTGTTACTTCCAAGGTGAATATAAAAGGGGCGTCATAATGAACACCTTCTGTAAACTCTGTGGCCCACCTAATATGTCTCCTACAATTATTCCACCCCTGAAATTAAGAGAAATTATTATTATTATATGATTTTGGTTTAAAATTGTTGTCTAGTGAACCCGTTTTTTCGTCATCAGCCACGGACTAAAAATAATTTGAGTTGACTAATGAGATGAGGATGATATAAATTAATTAATAACGATGTTTGAAATCTCTTGCGATGATGTTGTAGGTTCAAAATTAGGAGCATGGTGTAGTTTGTATTCGTCTTTTACCGCTGTTATCATCACGCTGCGGCTGCAGGAACAAGGGCAGGCTCCAGTGCCTGCAATCATGATGACTGTAGCCCATGAGACATTCGCCCTGCTACATCCCTGAGATCCAGCCCCCGCTCATCCATAGTTTCTCGTGTCACAGATATATGAAACTCTTCTCCCACCGTATTTGAGGGGTGCGCGACAAGTGCTGCTAGTTGCTGTTGCACCAGTTTTTCGATGTTACTCATTCAGACCGCGAATGTAAAGTGGCGCCGCCTAATGGATCTTCATTGATCAACATGATATTGTTCAGTCACTCTATGGGCCAGCTTGGGAGGACGAACCACGAAGAGATGATATTGTTTGCCCCTGACTGGTCTCCATTCATTTCCGGCGTCGACTTGATCCTTCTTTTGTCTGTGCACTCTGGAGTTAATGGCGAAATGCTTTCTCAACCTCAAATTTTATTTGGTTGATGGTTCTTCTAGGGAGGAGTTTCCCGTATATTATCTGACGCCTCCGTTGTTTGAGGTCGTCTTGAGTCACTGTTCTTATTTCGGGGAAATTTTATACAAGATTCTGGACACAGGACATCCCGTCAGGAGAGGTTGTGGTCGCTCCCATCTCGTATTCAAGTTGTCAGTGCATCAAGTACTCATCATGATGGGTTTGAGAATTGATGCGCTGTCGTGACATTCCTGTGGAAGTGGTCGGCTGGGGGCTCCCAAACGAAACATCCTCCGCAGGCGCAGCTGATGTTCTGCTGCTTACCACTTATGATCGGTGTTCTGGCCGGGTCGATGGGTCTTTGATGCTTCTCCTAGACCATTTTCGCTTCCTTCTTTGCCTGGCTGGAATGGAAAACCCTGTCAGTAGCAATGCTACAGTCCAAAGAGCCGTCAAATTCATGAGAAGAAAGCTAAAGGCCTACCGCGATGCCAACGCGAGAACACCTTCGGTAGATCATTATTGTTTATTTTTCAAACTTGTTCTTGGGTGAACCCAGTCTCTCATCATAGCCACGGACTAAATCAAGTGACTAATGAAATGAGGATGTTATAAATTAATTTAGCACGATCTTTGAAACCTTTGACGATGATGTTTTCCTTACACAGTGGCCGCGAGCGTTGGAGGCATTTGTTTGGTAAGAGTTAGATTTTTGAATAGTCTGCATGGATCTGTCTCGGTGTATATGATCAGTCACGGTCGCATTTTTGTAATGCAATCAAGTGATATGATAAGAGCAGTGTGCATATTGAGGCGAACTACGGATTAAGGTGGGATCAGAACCACCAGAATCTCGGTAATGGTGAATCAAAGTTTTTTTAGAGTTACTTGCTCAGGGATCGAACCCCGGACCTCGAAGTATAATCTTTTTCTTTTCTGACTGAAATAGCATTCTTGGTTTAAAATGCGTCTCTTTGGTTTAAAAATTCATTTATTTTATTAAACCTTCAACTTTTTTTTAGTTAATGATACAAACTTGGTTGAAAATATCCTTTTTCGGGCAGAATACTACCCGGTTTTGATTTAAAATAAAAATCTCTTCTGAATGAAATATCAACTACTCCTTTTAAAACCATTCAACACATAGAACTGTTTTCAAACCATCATGAATAGATAAAATGAGAAGTTTGAAACTATTTCATCAGAACACGCACATTTGAAACATTTTCTAAAATTAATTTTACAAACTTATAGCGCAATAAATTACGCATTGAAAACATTTTACTTTTGGTCCAATACATCGAATTTCTGCTGGTATTTTTTGTTAGTTGAAATATATTTGCATTTGTTATTTTGTGTGAGAACAAAATTTTCTTACGTAAGTATGATTTTACAGGTTGTATGGCCCTATATTTGTACATTTACAAAGAATATTATTTCCAGAAACATTTTTTTTGTAATTTTACAGATTTCTAAAAGAAAAAATGTTCCACAGTGCCTTTCATTTAATTTCACAAACTTTCAAATCTATATCTCACTTGGTATGGGCTTGAGTTATTGCAAAAACAAGGTCAGGTATAATCGTGTAAGACGTCCACAATTACGAAACTAATAGGCTTCTAAAGAAAGTACCTCAATAGTTGAAGCATCAATGCGTGCATACTTGACCAATGTTTCATCGGAGAACTCTTTTGCCAAATTTGTAACCGTGTTAGCCTCTTCTCTCACTATCGGGGAGAAGACTGCTGTTTCTGTAGGATATTTCCCTTTATAGTCGAAAGTGACATTTGCCTGCGAACAAGATTTGATAGAGTGATTTTAAAAGTTGATCATCGATTTCATTTGATAAAATACAATTCCCATAAAAAATCGGACTCTTGTCCTGTATGACCGTCAAAGCCCCTTGGTGAAAAGCGTCTAGTTTTCTTGTATATCCGAGCAAAATATATTCCGACATATTAGTTGTAGGATCTTTTATATCTTCTACGATAATATAGGGATTTTTGTCGAAATCCGGATCATTGAAGAAATAGTTTCTCATAATATGAACAACACTGAATGCCGTCTGGAAAAAGGAAAAAATCTTCAACATACACTCAATTTTTACCTAATAAAAAAAATTATGTCTTACACTCTAAAAGATGGTTAGGTTGCCAATTAAAAATATCGAAAAAAATCATACTTTTCCTTTGCTTGAATTTACAAAAAAATAAATGCATTTTTTACATTTTCATCATTTATGATTGCGAAATATTTATGAGATTTTTAAGCGTTATGTTCTGAATGAAGCACCCCCTCCCGAAATGGTTTTTCATTATTATTTTGAAATTCTGCATCGGAAAAAAATTAATTCATTTTTTCTTTATCGTGTGTACTTATACCGAGACATCTACCCTGCGAGTAGGGGGGTGAGTGTGACCGCGCGGATTTGACGCTCCTATCGTAGCTCATATCTTCAAATGAGAGGATTTTTTGATGAAAACGCATAAGACTTAAGTTGTAGAAAGAAAAATTTTATATAATTTCAGTGCTGTACACTTTTATCCAGAAACGACCCCATTTTGAGATATGAGCTACGAAAGGAGCGTACGATTCGCGCGGCACAACTCACCCTCTACTCCCAGGGTGGATATCTCGTGAAATGTGATTGACAAAGGAAAAGTGAAACCATGATTTTTTACACATGTATTACGTACAAGTTATACGCAAAATTCATTTCTTGCCGAAGACTCTTTCCAAAAAGATCATTAAAAACTATTTTTTGGGGGTGTTTTCCACGATTTAGGGATGGTTTTACCCTTCATCCCGGGTCAAAATTATTTTTTGTTAACTTCTTATGCCTTCAGGAATATATATACCAAATATTTATCATTTATTTTTTTCTAAGTTTAAAATTTTTTTAAACTTTTGGTCCGCCATATTAAATTTTTTTCCTCAAATTCATAATTGGCAACCCAAATATACATATACACAGTATTTTCGTTACTCTAGGACTGAGTTTATTAAAGTTATTCAAGGTTTTCATCGGTTTTTGGAAATTTTTGAAAAAATTTGATTTTCAAATTAACGTAGAGATTTTTTTTTTAAACATTTTACTAGACATATTTAGGAACACAATGCAAAACGTCTCATTAAAATAGGTGGAAAGCCGCCGGGTTCTGAGCTTTTTCATTTTTAACTTCTAACGGTGTAACGTGAATCCTCTATATCTGTTACATAGGCAATCAACTTCGTAGGGACTCTAAATTTTTGTGAAGATATCCTCTTCTCTCTGGGTGCGGGGATCTACAAAAATACACTACTTGTACTACTTCTTTCATTTCATGGACAATTAGCTTGTCACCTAGAAACCTATCCGCTAATAATTGCTGTTTAAGCTGTCCTTAGAGACTATTTATTGTTTAAATATTTGCAAATTATCTTTTACACAAAACATTACTCTCAAAATTTATTAACTGCGTTATTGATCCCAGAGAGTAGTAAACGGTAGTCGAATTTTCACATTTTTTCATCGCAATGGACTTCCAGAAATTTGGAAGATTTTCAATGAATTTTACTGATTTTAACTGAAATCTAATAAATTTAATGAAATTCTGTTAAACGCCAATCATATTCAATTTCATTTCGTTTAGTGTTATTCAA
>CAKNWT010316277.1:0-10620 GCA_932066315.1 Andricus coriarius
TCGGCTTTTATAAGTGAGGCATCTAGATGAAGTAATACACTTTCTTCACTTCTGATATTAAAATTCATCTTATCTGTAGGCAAATAAAAATAAAAATAGACTAAATATATATTTTAAAGGACTTTTATAGAAAGTTTATAATTATGCGTTTCGCATATTTACAGACCAAAAACATGTGCGCGGCTCGCTTCGCTCGCAAGTTTGAGCGCGCCTGGGATGCGCGACTGTTGGTTCTCGCCCTTCGCGGTCGAAAATATATTTATCTCGACCTTCGCGCTCGATAATGTGTTTACCTCGCGCTGCGCGCTCGGTGTTTATACTTCCCCCGAATTTGTGCACAGACCTTTTAAAATTAAAGATTAAATCATCGAAAACTGTGATTAGGTGATTGTGAATTCTGTTTTCTTAAAGACCCTTCGGCTTTAACGAATACATTCTCATCAGGTATCTCGTTCTTCGCACTCGATTTTGTCCAAAAGGCGAACTTTTCTACATTATACAACACTATTATATCAAATATATATTACATTTATTTCTGTACCTCGGCCTGGGATTGCTTATTAAGATATTGCAAAATTAAGTAAAAATGTTATTTATCGTGATTTTTTAAAATATTTTTTCCTTATTTCGCATTAGATTTTATTCGCAACTACCCTGCAAATTTTATAACATTTCAATAAATGTATATTATTACAATTCATAATATGCATTAATATTAAGACAGACGTATTTTCGTTGTCTCTTATAATTGAAAAAAGTGCGAATCCTATACCAAAAAAACACAATTTTGTTATCATACAATTTATTGCAGCTTGTATCGTTTTAAAGTGGTTCTAAGAAAATTATGAAATAGAATTTAGGCCAGAAATATTGTTAGATTAAATTTTGTTTCGGCGTGTATCGTTTTTCGTGAAAGTTAATATTTTCATTCTAAATGTATTTTTATAAAGAAAGTTTATAAAAAATGTGTAGCTCTGTTTTAAGTGAACACCTTTTTTCAATTAATTTTTTTCATAGCTTATGTCGTTTGTCCACTTTAATTCTTTTATTTTCAATTTTATTTTTTACGATTAAAACAAAAACTGCGCATACTATCAAGACGTGACTGCTTACAAATTTGTAAATCCTTTTTGAATCTTCTGTCGTTTGTCTAAAAATTTCATTTTTATATTTTTAATGCATTTGTTACGAAGAAAACAAAATCGACGCGTCCAAGTAAAATGTGACTGCTCACAAATTTGTAGATCTTTTTTAAGTGCGCGATTTTCATCAATTCATATTAGTTCGTATCTTGTATAGTTTAGCCGCAAAATCAAATTATTTATTATTTTTTGTGCGCACAAGATTTGAATTTTCGATTATTCAAGAAAATTCGAAAAGTTGTTGTGATAATCTTGTAGGGTTTTCAAAAAGCAACGTTTGTCTAACTTTGACGTTTTTTCATATCGCGCGTTATTTGGCTTAAAAAGTTCATTTTCGTTTGTTTTTTGGAATTATCTAAATGCTGTAACTCCGGTAATTTTTGTGTATCAAAAAAACGAATAAGGATAAATTGTTCGCCTTTTTGGGTACTACTAATAACCGTACTTACAAATTTTAAATCTTGAAAAAAATGGTCTCAAACATTTTTAAAAAGCGCTCTCTTTTTCAATTTTTTTCCGAAATGCCTGGCTATCAACCTTGAACTTCATTTCAGGACACTTGAAGAGTACACAAAGCCCAATCCAATATGACAATTCTTTCGAAAGTTATCGTGTTAAAGGACTAAAAATCTACAGACACACAGACCTACAGACAGACAGACACAATCGTAAAAACCTGTTTTTTGGGTTCAGGTGGTGTCAAAACGTGGACATTTGACAAAAACGGGAAGGGGAGAAGGGGGCAAGTTTTACACGATCAAATACCTTCTCTGATGATAATGTAAAAATAGCTTTAAAATAAGCCTAAGAACATTAAAAAATATTGACTATTACGAAAGTCATTAAACATTTATCAACAACGATAAGAAAGTGAGGAAACCGTACTCGTGTTACATAATGTCTTTCACACGAGGTGCGAGGTAAAACGCAAAACATATATATTCGTAATATGCCCCTTGAGAGTGTTATATACAATGATAACATCTTTTTCTCATGAGAAGTTTCTAAAACATTAATCAAAAACATGAAAGAATGAGTTTAACAAAATTTTAAGTGGACCGTTATGGTAGACACTATATAGATTGCCACGTAAAACCCAGCTTTGCCTAAAACGTAAAAGATTATAAAAAGTAAACTGGCTCTTATGAAATGTAAATATCAGTCAGAGACAAGCTTGCGGCCGCTAATCTTAGTGATAAGGAGTATACAATAGGTTATATAAGCTGTTGAAGCCATTGAATATTCATTAGTCACATTGTTTATCAAATTCATGTTTAACACATTAAACAGTTTTACCACTAATGAGAAAAGATGAGGATTGTCTATACTCTGGTCTTGTCCTTGGCTGTTACACTCAATTTTATTGGTGATTATAATAATATAATATATCTATAAGTTGAATTAATTTTGTTTCACTTTACGTAAATCAGAATCTTCGCTATATAATTTGCACGGAAGAATTTGGCACGAGTCCAACTGTACACGTCAACATTCAGATTCCCCAATATGGTAGTCTTCTAACTGCGCACATCATACCTCAATATAGAATAAAGTCCACACAGTACATGCGGGTTATAAATAATTAATATGGAAAGATTTCAGATGATTTTTATATAAAAATATTATAATTAACTAACAATATGAGAAGATACTTAAAACATAAACATTAGCATTTAAAATCTATAACCTTGTCTGGCAATAATAAGTTGGCAGAAGGTAGATACATTCATTGGAGTGTCATTTTCATTCTAAATATTCCAAGCGGTACTTCAACACTATAAATGTTGAAAATTTTGTTCTAATTGTTACAAAAGGTGTAGATTGCGAACCCCGCGGAGACAAAGTTTTTGTGCAGATTTCTATAGGATTTTTTACGACAAACATGTTTTTTACAAAAACTTAACATTTTTTATTTTTAGAAACATTGTCGCTATTTTGCGGATGTTCAAAAATTTTCCAGTGGATTTTAGAATAGTGTGAAATACCTCACTATAATCAAAAAAGAAAACTTAACTGTCTTAATCAATAGAAAAATACTGCGTTCTAAAAAAACTTTTCCACCATTTTTCTCAACAAGAGAAATTTGATAAAAATGTTGGCAACCTTTCTAAAAAGTTTTCCAATGCCAAAGAAAACCTTCAGGAAAAATTGCATGCTTTTTTCATCATTTTGAGAAAAATTTTTGCGTACTGCTTGGACAATGTCTATCATTAAGCTAATTCCCTTTCGGCGAGCCTCTAGGGATAAGCGTGACACTACCCGATTCGGGTGGTGTTTTTTAGGTGGATTTGTAGTAAATGGGCTTACCACACCCACGACCGCCAACAGTAACGCAGTAGTATCAGACGGTTACCCATCCAAGTACTAACCGCGCCCAACACTGCTTAACTTCAGTGATCTAACGGGAACTGGTGCTTCCAGTGTGGTATGGCCGTTGGCCAATGATGTGATAAAATACGTTACTTAACGAAAGACAATTTTAATATAAAATGAACCAAGAAAGATTCTTCAGTCAAGAGTGAACAAATCTGAAACAAATTGTATTTTAAGCCAAAAAGGCGAATTTTGAAAAAGGCTGAATATTTAACTAACAAGAATGTCTTTGTAACAAAATTGTTGAATTTTCAATCAAACAAAAAAGAGTTAGATTTTCAAACATAGAGATGGATTTTCAACTCATCATTTTGGTCCAATTTCAGGATAAAATTTATCAAATAATTCTAATAGTAATATTATATAAATATTACATAACCGCAGATTTTGTATGACATGCAGAATTAGATAACAACGTTACAAAAATCTGACAACTACACTGACAATTACAAATTTAACCCTCGATTTCTTGTTGCAGAATTAGGTTCACCGTTCGAATGTTTGCCTAATGGCGACCCTATACCCGGCGTTCCTCGTTGCGAACAATCTTCTTCTGACAGACATTCGTCCGAAAGGACTACACCTCTTGCAACACCTCATTCTCCAGAAGGGACTCTTCCTCTTGCCAGACCTCATTCTTCTTCTGAGCCCCTTCTTCGTGATAGGTCCAGGTCTCCTACTGCCAGACATCCTTTTTCTAAGATACTTGGTTTTCAACTTGAAGAACTTAGATTTATTAGACTTATTCCCAACAAGAATCCAAACAAGATATTCGAACTTCGAAGATACAGTTTTCCTACCGATGAACGAATTCAGATAAGAACATCACATAATTTCCTTAAGCCTATGCCAACTGAAGAACAAATTGTATTAACAGCGTCTAATGGTGACGTCTTTGCAATATTGGAAAAAATCTATAGACGAACGGTGCTTCGTGGAATGTATAAACCAGTTACTTACCATGGGAAACGGGCTAAAATAAACATGTACAGTAACGCAGTTGAAGTATTGACCCCAGAAGAAGTCGCGGAATGTCCATTAGGTACCCAAAACGGAATCACTCAGCGTTTTACAATATTTCGTGTTTAAACAGTTTAAACAAAAAGTTCAGTAAAAAAGTCAACTTTTTTCTGTATGGCGGATCGCGTGTCTAGCGCTCGAACCATATGCTTCGCCTACATTCATTCATAGAACTTTTAAAACGGGAAGGGTACAACTGTGCACGGAACAACTGTGCACGAGCACATCTTTACGCGTCTACATTTCGACGTGCACAGTTGAGTGTGTGTCCCAGCTGTGCACGTCTCAAATAATACGATAAGAATTTCAATTTGCAGGTCTACGTGTACAGATGGGATACTCCCAACTTGTGCACGTCGAAATTTACTAGGCTTATAACTGTGCACGGAGCAAGTGTACACTTGCCTAACTGTACACGTCGAAGGCCGGTGCGGTGGTACAACTGTGCACGTTGTTGATCACTGGTACAACTGTGCACATGCACAGATGAGACACTCCTAAATGTGCACGTGCATAGATGGGAGACCCCCAACTGTGCACCTCAATTAATAAGATAACATGCTTAACTTACAAATCCGCGTGCACATATAGGAGACTCACAACTGTACGCATATCAATTGATAGGATCCGACTTTTCATCCAAATATCTACGTGCACAGATGGTACCCTCCTAACTGTACACGCTTTGATTATTGCGATCAGATTTCCAGCTTTTAAGTGTACGTGTACAGATTGTTCTCTCCCAACTGTGCACGTCTCAATTAATACGATCAGATGTTAAACTTACAAGACCACGTGTACAGATGGAACCCTCGAAACTATGTACATCTCAATTAATAAGATAAAATGCTCAACTTACTAGTCCGCGTGCACATATGGGAGACTCCGAACTGGGCGGGTATCATTTAATAGAATTAGAATCTTTATTTCAAAGTACACATACCCAGATGGTGCACATATTTTATGCGAAAAATGATAGTATCATTCGAGACGTGCACAATTGGGAAGGTACCATCTGTGCACGTTCACTTTTGGGTGACAAATAATTTTATTAACCAAAACGTGCACAGTTGGAAGGGTACAATCCGTACACGTTTTAAGTGAAATTGATTATTTTAATACCTCTGATTGAAAAATCTGATTGCATTAATTAGGACGTGCAATGCCGGGAGTCTCTCATCTGTGAACGTGGACTTGTAAGTCTATAATATGATCGGATCAATTGAGACGTGCCCAGTTGCGAGTCTTCCATCTGTGCACGTGTACAGTTGGGAGTCTCCCATCTGTGCACATGCACAGTTAGGAGTGTACCATCTTGACTGTCCCGAAGAATAAGTCACTAACAAAGTTTTGCGTTTACAGAGTGTATCAACTATATTTTACTTCGCTAGAGTGTCGTATCTCTATGTATTTGTAAATGGAGATACGACACTGTAGCGAAGCATAATACAGTTGATACGCTCTGTTTTCGGAAAAATTGGTTAGTGACTTATTCTTCGGGACAGTCGATCTGTGCACGCCAAATTTAAAACGTGCACAGATGTCTCGGTGAGCAGTTGTGTCTGTGGCCAACAAAGTGCCCAGTTGTACCAGTGGCCACCGACGTACACAAATCAGCTCGTGCACAGTCGATCCGTGCACAGTTATCCGTCACCCTTTTAAAATTAGAGGTCAAAACATTGACAACTATAAAGTTGTAATGTTGAAATCTTTTTTGTTAAAGTTCCTTCGGCGTTAATGTATGCATTCTCATCACTCGTCTTGCACTTCGCTCTCGATTAAACTTTTTCCAGAATGCGACATTTTCTATTCTATGTTGAACTCCATTATATTAAATGTATGTATTATTAACTTCTGTACCTCGGACCATGACTCCTTATTCAAATTTTGCTAAATAAAGTACAAATTTGATTCTGTTTCACTTTTTACATTCTCTTCAGAGAGGGTATTAGATTTGTGTAAAATTTGACGCCCCCCCGCGCCCCATATTTGTCAAATGTTCACGTTTTGAGACACTCTGAATCCGAAAAACAGGTTTGTACGAATTTGTCTGTCTATCTACCTGTATGTCTGTCTGTAGACTTTTAGTTTATTAGCACGATAACTTTCGAAAAAATTGACATATTGGATTGGTCCTTAGCATACTCTATGTTCCGTTAATAGTAGTACTTAAAAAGACTTACAATTTATCCTTATGAATTTTTTTGATTAAACAAAATTACCGCAGTTATAGCATTTACAAAATTCCAAGAAACTAGATTACCACAAAAAATTTTCGAATTTTCTTGAAAAATAGAAAATTCAAATTTTGACCGCACAAAAAATAATGAAAAATCGATAATTCCATTTTGCGGTAAAAACTATACAAGATACGAAAAAAGATGAATCGACAACAATTATGTATTCATAAGAAATTTTTGAGGTATCAATGTTCAATAGAAAGTTGTACAAGATTCAGTTGCCTTCAACTTGATTGCTCGCTTAAGGAAATCGGCCGATTAGAACTCGAGATATACTCAAAAACGTCGGAAAAACTCTGAAAACTGAAAAAAATTTCGAACATTGATATCTCGGAAAAACTTCCATAAAAAAATTGTTGTGTGTGATTTTCGTGTTCAGTGGGCCAAAATACAAGAAAAAATCATATTAAGATGTGGTGGGCAGAAAAAATGTTTAATTTTGTAAACTAGTGTTTTTTTAATTTTATATGACTCCGTTGCATTTACGCGTTTTTATGCAACAGCATAGAGAATCCTGATGTTGTACATTATGAAAATCAATACATAAAAATTGTATTATAATAATTAAATAAATACTCAGATTTAGAGAAATAGTGTAAGAAAATAATCTACTTTTATATCATTTTATTTTACCATTTCTTTTCATTTGAATATTTATTCCATTCTTATTATAACATTTTAATGTATTTTTTCCTTTCTCATATAAAAATAATAATGAGCAAAACATAAATGTAAAACAACTCGCATTACCATCCATATGACGTGCGCTTATACGGTATTGTATCTTAAAATGGGGGGAAAAAATATCCTTGCCAATAACAAAAAATAAATACTGGTAACGACAATAAGACTTGTGCAAATTTTTTTAAATAATTTAAATTTAAATTTAAAAGATAAGTCAAGTGTCTTCCGTATTCCGTTCAATTGTCAAACCTAACCATAACTTTTGCGTGTCAATAAAAACTTGAATAATCATATTATTCATTATTTATAGTTATTATATTTAACTAACACGATTATGATTTCCTCGCTTTCTGGGCGTAGCTAGGAACAGAAAAGTAGGTCATTGTTGGCGGTAGGGTACTTTACCGTCCCAGGATGATAAAGTGAACTTTATGGTCCGCGGCAATTGCGCACGCCTGCGCGTTCGTTACTTCTACCCACGCGCACTGTTCTGCACAGTACTTTTCCTTTCAAACTAAATTAAAACCTGAGACGTAATGTTATGAGAAAACTCGAAAAACATACTCTTATTACATAATATATCGACGACTCAACACCGGATATAAGAACGGTTTTAGGCATGACTTGCAGTGGCATTAATCTTAAATCGGGGTAATCCAAACTCAAACAAGCTAAGCTGCATGAACCATTTCTGTTCGATTTGGAGGCATGCTAACAGCTGAAGCATCTAACGAGCGTCACGCTTGACTGAGCGCCGCCTCTATCACGTTCCGCGGTTCCCGCAACACCAAAGTTTCGAAGACTTCAATTCTATTACTATAGAGTTATCAGAAACTGAGGGTTCTCATGTCAGGAGTAGAGTTTATTAATTTTTTTTAATTAAAAATCTGGCGAATATAATAACATGCAATTGGTCACGCTTACAGATTTTTATGATAATTATAGAACCAGACAGTGGAAGTTAAGAATCGAAAATTGTTAAATAACAGAAAATAGACAAGCCTCTTTTTAATTCAATTTTCGTACGCGAACACCAGAATTTTGACTTGTAGTATACATATTTATTCTTAAAATAAAGTTGTTCTTTTTTTTAAGGTTTTATGAATAAAATTTCCCTAAAATTCTTGTGAATTAGCCCCACATTTGTCAAAATTAAAGATCAAAGTATCGACAACTGTCCAGAATGTAAACTTTGGTATATTGTGAACAAATGTATATTAAATTTATTTCTGTACCTCGGTGTGGTACTGCTTATTCATATATTGCAAAATGATGAACAAATTATATTTTTCATGATTATTTTAATGTTTGCTCCTTATTTTTGCACTAATTTTTATTCTCCGCTACCCTGATAAATGTATCATTTCTTCCATAAATGTATATTATTACAATTCATAATATGCATTGGTATTGAAACAGACGTATTTTCATTATCACGATTAAAACAATAACTATACGTCTTATCAAAAAATAATTCAAATAAAATTTGTAGACCTTTTCAAGGTGAACAATTTCGTTCATTAATATTCTTGTGTGTCTCCCGTAGTTTGACCGGAAAACGGCATTTTTTTATTTTGTACAAAGCGTTATTATGATTAAAACAGAAAATATACGTCTCATCGAAAAATAGTCAACAGCAAATTTGTAGATATTTTTCATATGAACAATTTTACTTTTGTTTTAGATTTTTTTCGTATCTCGCATAGTTTTGCTAAAAAATTGAATTTTTTATAACGCTTTTCACAATTTAAACAAAAACTATACATTTAATAAGAACATAGTTTGAAGTAATTTTTCAGATTAGGAAATTAACTGAGTAAAACATTATAACTATAAAGAGATGAATAAAAATATAACATTTCCTTAAAAAACATTTTTTTCTTCTTTTCGAGATGCAAAAATTAATGTTTAATCTTTCCCCTTTTTTGTGAAAAAATTAACCTTTTGCCCCTTTTTGAGCTCATTTTACGATGCGCATCCTGTACCGCGCAAAACAACAGTGCGCGTTGGCCGAAGTAACGAACGCGCATGCGCGTGCATTTCCCGCGGACGTTAAAGTACACTTTATTGGTCTAGGCCGGAAAAGTACTCCACCTCCAACAGCAACCTACTTTTATGGTCCAAACAACGACCAAAAAGTGGGGAAACCGTACTCGTGTGACATAAAGTCTTTTACACGAGGTGTGAGGTAAAACGCAAAACATATATATTCGTGAATATGCCCTTGAGAGTGTTATGTACAATCATAACTTCTGTTTCTCATGAGAAATTTCTAAAACATTAATCGAAAACATGAAAGAATAAGATCCATGTTTCCAATTGCTTTAACACATTTTGTAGAATTTATACCAGCTTTACAAAGTTTTAAGTAGACCGTTATGGTAGACACTATATAGATTGGCCACGTTAAACCCAGCTTTGCCTAAAACGTAAAAGATTATAAAAATTAAACTGACTCTTATGAAATGTAAATATCTGTGAGGGACAAGCTTGCCGCGCTAATCTTGTTGATAAAAGGTATACAATAGATTATATAATCTGTTGAAGCCATCGAATAATCATTAGTTACACTGTTTACTTAATTCAGCCTCAAACCATTAAACAGGTTTTTCCTCTGATTAGAAAGGATGAGGATTGCCTATATAGACCAAGAGCCCATGACATAAATGATGTAATGATAGGGAAAAGGAAATTTTTTCACCTAACAGGTTCGACTTACTCGGACGAACGTAAAAATGGGTGCTTGCTCGGTGTGAGTGGAAGAGGTGAGCGGTGGCGACCTGGCAAAGGTGCCAATTTTTACGGTTCATTGCCGTGACTCGGAAAAGGTTGAAAATTGGTGTACATGTAGAAGATGACATATAAATAGCACCAGCGCATTGGCATTCACTTACCAGGAAGAGAAGGTGTTGGCGTGCACTTTCAAAGTTGCCGGAAATTCAGGTAAAATTTCTTGATATTGATTTTACAGGAAAAAGTTTCAAACAAAAATTGTTCTACTGTGAAAAATGCATATTTTTATTCTAATATCATTTTTTAATAAAATTAATACATTTAGAGAAAACATCGATTAAAGAAATGCCAGCACAATCAAAGGCCTTTTTCTGTACAGCAAGTCATTTTTTCGAAAATTGTCAAGAAAGAAAAAATACTCCCCAGCA
>CAKNWT010316280.1:0-10059 GCA_932066315.1 Andricus coriarius
GCCGATAAAGAAGTTCGATTGCTTGTAGGAAATGGCAAATTTGTATCACGCTAAACCAAGAATAGTCAACATCCAATGGTGATTTTTTGCAATACTGGAGTATACTAAGATTCTTCGTGAAATATATAAGACAGATATAAATCATTTGAGGATGAAAATCAATATGATAAGCCGTGATGTTAAGAATATGACATCACATGACATGAAGGAATGTCATGTAGGGCAGATATTACACAATCTTCCCACACGCTTTTATGAAAGTTGTTGCAAATTGCGATTCGCTTGAGACTGTGTATAGTTAATTCAACGAAAAAATTTGCAAATAAAACATAATAATCATTGTAGCCTGAAGTTGGATCCAAATTAAATTAAAGCACTAAAGCATCATTGTAGTTTTTTCTTCGAATTGCTATTTTTAAAAATGTTATGTCAATGCAAATAAAGATATTACCGACGGTTGAAGCTGTCAAATTAATTTTATTAGTTAGTTCAATTTTGTGGGATCGTGATTACTACCTTTTCATTCAAGATCTTCCATTTATCGGCTACACTGTTACCGTTGAATCTCAATGATGAAAAGTCTTTTCTTGTGAGCATCTGAGGCACTGAGTCAAGTTCTGGTTCTAACCTATCCAAATGAAAAGAAAATGGAATAGAAAACACATAGTAAAATTCCAAAGCAATCAAGAAAAAACAAGCGATTTCATATCCGACTTACCCTAACTTATAGCTACTGCCACACTTCATTCGCCAGGGGGGTGGAAAGAGTGGACAAGGATAAGATTTCTCGTTTTTTATGAAAGGATTTAACTTGTCAGGTTCACACCTTTCCCTGGACCGTTGCACTTGGCTGCCAACTACTCTGGGACCGATTTGCTGTTTCTATTCTGGGTTCAGTCAGCTGATTCGCAGAATCTAAACATCCTTGACGGTGGAAAACGACCTCTTCTGGTTTCGAATTTTAATGGCTACACGTCTGTGGGTCGTTATGTCACTTGAATTCGCGCTCTGCCTTCCGTCGGTTAGAGACCCGAGAGTTTTCTTCATCATTTTGCATTGGATTTTACTCTCTACTACTCCGAAAAATCTATATTTTCAATAAATTTATATTACCACAATTGATAATATGCATTGGTATTAAAACAGACGTATTTTCATTGTTCTAATTTTGTAATCAAAGAAAAAGTGCGCATTCTATGAAAAAGCAATTTTGTTATTATTCATCTGATTGCATCTTGGATCGTTTTTCCATCAATTTAATTTCTTTATTTTCAATCTTATTTTGCTCGATTTTAACCGAAAATACGCATCCAGCATAAAGTGGTTCTGAGAAAATTTGTAGATAAAATTAGGCGAAAGAATACGCGTCCTATCAAAAAGTGTTTGCTGCAAAATTTTTAGATCTTTTCTAAATGCACAATTTTAGTTCATTTATATTTT
This sequence comes from Andricus coriarius, assembly GCA_932066315.1. Lineage (NCBI taxonomy): Eukaryota > Metazoa > Arthropoda > Insecta > Hymenoptera > Cynipidae > Andricus > Andricus coriarius. The sequence goes on from CAKNWT010316280.1 coordinate 1,441, forward strand.
TTCGTACCTTGCGTCGTTTCTCCATAAATTTTTAATTTTTCACTGTTAATGTACGTATTTTTTGTTTGTAGCCTCTGTCGCTTATCCAAAAATCTTATTTACTTATTTTTACATTCTCATCAGAGAAGGTACTAGATGCATGTACAATTTTCCGCCTCCTCCGTTTTTGTCACTGTGACACTCTCGATTCCAGTTCTCTCCTGACACGCCCCCTTATTCAACCGAAGTTTGGTGGGACTGACGTTATAACTGGACTCTCCACCCTATGACGAATAACTACCTTATTTGGACATGATTTTGACTGGCCAAATAAATTTCTCGCTTAAGGGTGGTAGCTGGGCGTACATTGTAAACAATGAATAACACAAACAATAAAATAGCTTCGAAATGACTGAAATGTTGATTGACAAATGGCATGCGCACGGTAAAGGTGAAGGTCAAGTTTCAGGCAATGATAAATGTAATATAGATTTGATATAGTAGTGTTGCATATTGTAGATCAGTGCACATTTTGGTCAAAATCAAGTGTGAAGCATAAGATACGTGATGAGAATGTGTTTGCTAAAGCTGAAGGAGCTTTAAAAAAAGAAAATTCACAACCACCAAATTACAGTTGTCGATGCTGTGGCCTCTAATTTTATAAGGTCTGTGCACAAATTTGGGGAAAATTCAAAGACCAAGCGCACAGCATGAGGTAAATGCATTATCGAGCGCGAAGCGCGAGAAAAATATATATTCGAGCGCGAAGCGCGAGAGAACTGCACATTGGAGCGCATTTTTTATTTTTCGAAATAATTCAAAAAGTTATTATGATATTTTTGTAGAGTGTCTAAAAAGAAACTTTTTTCTTATCACGGCTTGACTTATATCGTGCATTGTTTGGCTTGAAATTTTCATTTGTTTTTTTTAATTTTGTAAATGCTTTAACTCGGGTAAATTATTTTTTACCGAAATTGAATTGTCATCCAAAATGTCTGGCTAACGAACCTGACCTTCAGTTTAATACACTAAAAGAGTATATGTAACGAAATTCCACTGGCGACGACCGATTTTCTGGGTTCGCAAGGTCTCAAGACGTGGATATTTGTCAAAAACAGGGAGTAAGTCAAATTCTACACAAATCTAATACCTTCTGCGATGAGAATGTAATCATTTGTAATTGGAAAATGTACGCAGTAAGACAAGAAATGTGAGTTTGAACATCTTCAAACTAAACCCGGCAGGATAAAACAATTTTCATTTTTTGGACTTTGATATCAATAATAATTACACCACCTTCTTGAGAATGCATAAAAATACTTTTTCCTTTGCTTTCGTTAACATACAATTAAGCTAGCTTTTTATTATCCAAAGGTCAAAAGTTGCCATTTACATTTCACAAAAACTCTGACGATTATCCACCTTGCTCTCACTATTTGAGTGGATTAATGTATAATGATGTAGTTTTCAGTTTATCCTTTACAACGACTGGTTTTGTACAATTATTTTCTTAAGAATATCAATGTGAGACCTGTACAGGTGATGAAAAATCGTCTGCCTTATATAAAAAAGAATATTTGAAGAAAAAAATATATATTTCAAAATATTTCAGCATAACCACTAAAATTCTAGAAAAACATTCCTGGTCATTTTCCGGTTTTATTCTCGTTCAAAAAAATATGTAGCTATGAATTCTCTAGACCTAGCTTAGCAAAATTTAACTAATTGCTTATTTTAATTTCCATTGAAGAATTAGAGAAGGCGCAGTGTATACATGACGCAGTCAGAAGGTTACGTCACTTCAAAGTGAAAAAAATAAGATTATTTGCACGCTTAATGTACTTAGCCTTCGCTCATTTACTTTACAAAAAATAACACAGAGACATTACGAAATTCGATTAAGAATATCAGCAAACCGTATTCCACAAGTCTTCTAATTTCGAATCATTGAAAATTTAAACTCAAAATTCAAACATTTGAAATTTTTCAATTTCAAAGTTAAAATGGTCATTTAAAAATTATAAAAAAGGAGCATTATCTAATGTATATAGTTGTTATCATGCGAGGTTCAAAATAAGACAATGTGCAAATATCACATATTTAAAATTGTAAAAATTTCGACAACAAAAAACGACTAAAAATTGAATGATTTTGAATTTCAGGGTTTTAGAATTTTACAATATCAAGTCAGGAGCCAGCTTTACATTGTGCAATTTAAGATTGCAAACTCCCACAAACTGAAGAATAACAAACTATATAATGTAAAAATTTAATAATTCTGAAAGTACTAAAACCATCGCACCCTTCAAAATTGTGAATAGTTAGGATTGAACGATTGAAAATTAAAAGACTTCAAAACTTTCAAATTGGAATCCTAGAGAAAACATAAATATTATAAACAGTCACATTAGAATGGCTCAGAAACGAGCATTATTAGAGCTTTTTATTCGCTGATTCGTTGGAGATGATTCATGCCTAATAGACGCATGTTTTCAAGAAACGTACAGCATAAAAATATAATTATTCTTTTAGGAAGTCTTTCACAGTAAAATATTAATAAATTTTCAATATTCATAATTTGAAAACCCTCAGTTGAAATTTTTCTAACTATTATATTCGTGATAAGCGCGACAGAATACATGAACTATACGGAGTTTCAAATTAATCGGAGGTAAGCGCTTTTCGGAAGTTTATCCCGTACATGAAACCAAATTCATAGCACAATTACATGCATAATAAACTTCGAGAAAACAAGATAGGAGAGATAATTTTCTTCCTGTGACGAATAAAGTTAAAAAAAGAGTACCGACGTGAATTTCAAAAAGTGCAGGATGAAATCACAGTGAAAAAGTTATTTAATCTTAAGTTATTCAATTTATTTTTTGAACCTATTATTCTCAGGGTCACCAGAAGCTAATTTACCTCAAAAAAGTGACATATTCAAACAGCAAAATTGAACAAAAGATACTCATTTCTGTCAGCAAAAATAACAAATAGTGATTAATATGTACTTGTAATGTGATTGTTCCGTTTCTCTAATTTTAAAGAATTCAAAAGAATTGGAGTCATAAGTCTTCCGAACAATTCAAGCTAATTCTAAAGAATTCAAATGGATTTAAAAAAATAAAAAAATGGTATTGATTTAAGTAAACCTGGAGTACATTTAGAAAAAATGTTTGAAATGAGCTAAAAAATGCAAGGGAATTCCAAAGAATTCAAAAGAATAAAAAATAATTGTGGATAGGTTTATAAGAATCCAAAGTAAGTTCCGAATGAATGGGGGTATTGTCTCATTCACAAAAATTCAAGGTCCAGGATAATTGGCAAAATAATATAGTTCACTCCTCTAGTCCTTTTCAACGTCCTTTGTGGCTGATAAAGGGAGACACCATGAGGGTTGGCATGATCGAGACCCACTGAATTGCAAACAACAATTTTAAAATCTCTTTTAATCCTTGAAACCCTATAAGATATCCCTCGGTTCTTGTGAAAAAATTCTTCTAGATCCATTCAAGTATTTTGAATCCTATGAAAGTCTATGAAATTTGATTACATTTCCTCATATCCTGAAAGCTTTAAAGAAACACTTCGACTTGTACTGAAAAGATACACTCGTCGAAAAGGTGCCTCTCCCCCTTGGCGCATAGGATATTTTTTATAACAAATAAATGATTTCCGACATATTTATGCTAATTTTACAGGTGAATATGTGAACTTCCCATGAATTAACCAATAATAATTTTTTTTAATTTCCATACATTTCTGGAAATCTATGAAAATTTTCGGTCATTTATGGTAATTTTACCGGTGAATATGGTAACTTACCATACATTATCCAAAATTCATTTTAAAAGATTTCCATAAATTTCCGGAAAGGATCACGCACCAAATACATGGGAAAAAGGTCCAGGCGGAATTTTCTAAGTTTTTGATATTTTTTAGTTTCTGCTCTCCTGATCAAAAAATCTTAATGGCAAAAACTCAAATTATGGACAGGTTTTGCGCCGCGACGATTTAAAAGTCAGATTTGGATCAACCAGTTTATGTCAAGCACTCTAAAGTACCTTTTATAGAATTCTCCTTTCGTACCAACTCGTCCATCCTAACTTCAACGCTAAGCGTTGAAGGAAAAGTGAAGTGTGAAGCATAAGTGTGAAAAAAGTGTGAAGCATAACTTTTTTAAAGTTCAATCACGATTATTATTATCTTAGACTATTCTCCCTTTCCTTTAACGTTTAAACATAAAAGATTCTCACGTTTTAATCCTGATGAGAAGGTATTAAGAATTTGAAATTGTGAATACTGCAAGAGAGCGTGTGTTATATTGTTTTAAAAAAAGGTTTGTTTATTGTGCCAATTCAGACGAATTTTAGGTATTCTTAAGATGTACGTTTCTAAAATATATAAAACTCTTAAAATCATACATTTGTGCTCCGTAATGAAACTTTGCAGTTTCCACTATTTTGTCATCATTCCGTTTCTTTGATCCGCGTACGTGTCCGAAAATAGTAATCAATTAGTTTTCACATCTTTTCTTTTTTCACCCTGTAAAATAGCTAAATACAGTTTCTTGATATTGTAATTATTTTTTGTAAATTTGACTAAACCAAAATTTGACTAAAATTAACTAAAAATGACTTGGTTATGCCCTTGGACATGTTCGGTTTATTCCCCGCACAAATCGGATCCGGCGATTCGAATTTCGAAGATATGTTGTACCTGACGATATATACATATTTCCGTGCCAACCCGAGGACATGTTGTAGTCCCAGCACCGAATTGTGATGTTTAGGCAGCCCTTAATGAACGTTTAAAGAGCAATTTTAACCAAATAAGTTTAAACATAATTTACGAATGTTATGAGTAATCATTGTTTGTTTAGTATATTTGGCAATTGTGTAAAAAAATTTTAATTTATTAAACAAATTTTTATATGCTGTTAATCGCAAAAATGTATTCTTTTCTGGAATAATTGACGTAGAGAAGGAATGTTTGGAATCAAAGGTCTCTTGATAGATAGTTTTGCGGTAAAATAATGCTGAATAGTTATGGACACACATGGTGTCAGAGATTCGAAAAAACTGGGATTTTCTACACAATTTATGAAGTAATACTTCAGCAAAGTTTTTAAACTTTTGAACGTGTATTCCAATTTTTAATCAGAAGCATTAGTTTGCTAGCAAAAAAGGGGAATATAAAACAAAATATATAAATTTAGAACAAAACTGTTAAAATGTTAACTGAAAATTAATGATTTTCAATCAAACACCATTTTTTATATTTTAACAGGATTTTGAGTAAAATGAAGTCTATGGTGGTTTTATTTTAAAAGTAAACTAAGGTACGCATTTTTTTTAGATTTTGTATCTTACCGTTGGTTATTGTTTTCTACTCACGCTTATTTCGTGCATACTTTTCCATAATTTATGGTACAAATTTTGATAAATATAAGATTTTATTCTTTCTTCGTTAGAATATTTGATTTGATTTAGAGAATACAAAATGAAGCACACGTATTTTATCATGTTAGTGTTTGTTCTTCATTTCACATTGACTTTTCTCTGTAGTTTTAAATGATTAAAAGAACTTTCGCTTTCGAGCATTTTTTTGTTACCAGCATAGTTTATAATCAATTAAAACCAGTGCCTTTGATTTGAGATAAAACTTTAATAATTATATATCTGAAGGACAATGTTGATACTAATAACGCCGTCATCTCACATATATGTGAGATAACGACTACTTCGTACATATTTGTACTCAGATGATGCAATAGAATATGCTTGAGCTACATTTGTTTATCCTCTTATTCACTGAAGCATTAATCAGTTTTTCCTCTACATTACGAAAATGAGGATGGTATATACTTTCATTTTCACTCTGGTGGTCATCTTTAATTCTATTGGTGAATATACTAATATATCTATCATTTTTATTATATTTTTCACAATACGTGCATGAAAACGGCAAGTTCTCAGGCCTGTGAACCGAACATAAAGTCCCACTTTCCAGCTTATATTCATATAATGGCTTTTTGTATATTTATGACGTCAAAACTTATGACGTCACAGTAGTGTTGCCGCCGAGCGAGAATTCCCGAGGAACGAAACGGGACGAGACGAGACATATCTGCTGTCTCGTATTCTACTTCTCGTGTTGCCTCGTCTCGTGGCATCCGTTCTCGTTTCTCGACTCGTTTTTTTCCGAGAAATGCGACAGGTGTGAGCTAGGAGAGCGGAGAGGTCGCGGTAGCGTTCTTTTGTCACTCTAACGCGCTAGTGCTAATTAGCGCTTTTTAATGAATAGTTAAAGTAGAAATCTGGTTGCATATTATACTTTTTTGTCCAATACTGCTTAATTTGATATCAGGCGCGATTATATTACGATTTTTTCGAAGATTTAAATTCACTCTATTAGTATTTTGTTTTGTTCTTCTAATAATTTACTTTGTCAATTATACAAACAGAATATATCAAACAGGAATGTTTCAAGATAGGTACATTTTCAGGCTATTGGTAGTTTAAAGAATTTAACATACATTAAAACATTCGAAATGTTTGTGAAATCCTTGAATTTTTATAAACACCTAAAAATGAAAAAAAGTCTACAAGCTCGGCAAATAATTGTTTCAGTTTAGAAAAGCTTTCTCATGTTTGAAATGTACTTCAAAAAAGTTTAAGAAAAAATGAAAAAAAAAAAAAAGTTTAAGAAAAAATATTCATAAATTTTGGAGCTACTATATTTGTGTCATTTTAAGGACCCCATAAGAGATTAAATTTTCTCTATATGAACTTATATAAAAATTCTAAAAAATTCTGAAAAATTGGGCATAGTATGCACATTGACGAACAATAATAACTTCATGATTTTGCACAACTCTGCGATTAAAGAATTTTTTTATTTTATTTCGACTGAGCTAAACCCAAAGATATACACGTCATGACGGACCCAAAAGGAAACTTTTCAGTGCCAATACATTTCCGAATTATGAAATATTTTACATGCATAAATATACGAATATGCATTAGTATTTCAGAGTCGCAAAATAAGTCTCCCGAAAGCTGTCCGCTCCACTAACGCATATCTCTCGCATTCTTCAGAAAAAAACGAGGCCCGGGAAAACGAGATATAACCAAGGAATGAACGAGGCGAAAGCAAGTCAGTCTCGGTATTCTTCGTGTCGGGCGGCATCTCGACGTCATAGATGTAATGGCCATTAAATACCGACAAAATTGAAAAGCGGCTTTTAAGGTCGGCTCCTACGGCTCTCACTAAACACGTACATGTATCAAGAATGTCGCTCCTGTTCCCCTTTGTGTATAATATATTAATAACATAAGAATTCCATGAAGTTCATCAAAACTTCAGGTGATTTTTAACGAATTCAGGATAAATTCCAAAAATGAAGACAAAGCAATGACTTGTGTTCAATTCAAACTCAGTGATCCTCAACCATTCTTAACCTGACATTTTTATGCCACAACTTTTATTTACAGAAACATGAATCCTCTATTTCTTTTCTCAGAGTTAAGTTCGCAGTCCAACAGAGATTGCATCGACACTCCCCGCGCAGTTCGCTGTCGTTATTCTCCTTCTCGTCGCATACATCAAGCACCTGAGGAGCATCCTCATCTTGCCAGGGACAGGTCGCCTCCTGGTTGGCCTCCTTCTCCTATAGTACTTGGATACGCTCTTGGACAACTTGGATACATTCGGCTTATTCCACGCACAAATCAGAATCTACGATTCGAATTTCGAAGATACGTTTTTCCTGCTGGTTATCCACTTAGATTGAGGAGAGAAAAAAATATCTATGTTTCCGTACCAAACCAAGAACATATTGTTTTAGCAGTATCAAATGGTGACATTTTTGCAATGTTAGAGCATAGCGGCGTTCTTCGGGGAATATATGCGACAAATAGTGGACGTAAAAGACTAAAAATAAATATGAAAAGCTGCGAAGTTAATAATTTGACCCCAGATGAAATGCGATATTGTCCAGTAGGCGAAGGTCACCCAATCTTCCCCAACAATTTTATTAAAACTTCTGCAAATAACGATTCACTACAGTCCGAATGGAACCCTAATAGCAAACGTAAGCCTGGTTCTTCTTCTTCTAACAGACGACATTCATCTGACCCGACTTCTTCTCACGAGCCTCCTCTTCATTTTGAAGCCAGGTCGCCTCCTGGTTGGCCACCTTCACCTATAGTTCTTGGATATACACTTGGACAACTTGGATACATTCGGCTTATTCCCCGCACCAATCATAGTCTACGACTCGAATTTCGAAGATACGTTTTTCCTGCTAATTGCCCAATTAGATTGAGAACGGAAAGAAATAACTATTTTCCCGTGCCAGCCCAAGAACATATTGTTTTATCAGTATCCAATGGTGACATTTTTGCAATATTAGAGGATAGCGGGCTTCTTCGAGGAATATATTTAAGAAATAGTCCTCGTACGAGAGCCAAAATAAATATGATAAGCGGCGAAGCTGATAATTTGACCCCAGATGAAATGCGAGATTGTCCAGTGGGTAAACATCAATCAATCTTCCCCAAAAATTTTATTAAAACTTCAGCAAATCAAGATTCACTACAGTCCGAATGGAATCCTAATAGCGAACGTAACCCTAGT
>CAKNWT010316315.1:352-10562 GCA_932066315.1 Andricus coriarius
ATAAAAGCTTTATTATTTAAAAATTTTCATTTTTAAGACTTCTAATTGCAGCTAGTCTTCGAATTGATGTTCAAGTTCAACTTTAAAGTTAGAATACTAATTTCAGGTTCAAGTATTTGTTATCTGGAACAATTTTTTTAACTGAAATGTTCCAATAAATTATTCGTAATGTATACGGATCCGGCATATTTTGCCGGATTTTAATTTTCTGTTCCGGCATATTTTGCCGGATCTTAATTTTCTGTTCCGGCACATTTTGCCGGATCTTTATTTTCTCTTCCGGCAAGGCACCCCTGTGACTGGTTACAGAAATAATGTTGGTTTAAGCCCCTACCCCTTTCCAACGTGTCGTGTTTGTGTGTGTGGGGGGGGAGGCACCCCTGCGACTGGTCACAAAAGTTACCGATCTATTACCATGAATTTCTCAAATTTCCCTAAATTATGATATATTTCCATCCATTACCATAATTTTAAAAATGTATGAAAAGTTTGATGAATTACCATAATTTCTCAAATTTATCATTATTGTGGAAATTTATGAAATTTTTCGAAAGGGTGAACTTTCGAAAAGGGTGGACCACCGATTTTCTTGGGGCTCCGTATAATTATGTATTTTGAAGCGCTAATTACGAATATGATAGTGAAAATTAGCGCAAATTTGATTTTCATGGCGAAAACCATAAAAAAAAACCATAAAAATCAATTTTTTTTTGCATTTATCTCAGTAATTATTCAAAAATTTTAAAAATGCTTCCAATAAAAGCAGTAGATCTCCTCTAAATACACATTTGATGTTTAGAGCATTTTTTATACGAGTGATAATTTCCGAGAAAATCAGTAGTAAATCGATTTTCATGTTAAAAAATTAATAAAATACATAATTCCATACATCCATTAGTTTCGGCTTGATACTTATATATTTTGACACGATGATTATGAATATGATAGTGAAAATTGGCTCAAAATTTATCTTCATGGTGAAATCATAAAAAAACCATAAAAATACTAGTTTTTTTAGGTTCAGCTCAGCTAATATTCCAGCGCTTCGTGGGGGACGGGAAGGCAACCATATGACTTTTACCAAAATAATGTGAAGTCGTACCCCTACCCCTTTTCCAGCGCTTCGTGGGGGGCGGGAAGGCACCCATGTGAGTTTTTACAAAAATAATGTAAGGTCGTACCCCTGCCCCTTTTCCAGCGCTTCGCGGGGGCGGGAAGGCACCCCTGTGAGTTTTTACAAAAATAATGTAAGGTCGTACCCCTACCCCTTTTCCAGCGCTTCGTGGGGGCGGGAAGGCACCAATGTGAGTTTTTACAAAAATAATTTAAGGTCGCGCCCCTACCCCTTTTCCAGCGCTTCGTGGGAGGCGGGAAGGCACCCCTGTGAGTTTTTACAAAAATAATGTAAGATCGTACCCCTACGCCTACTCCTTTTCCAACGCTGCGTGGGGGGCAGGAAGGCACCCCTGTGATTTAAAAAACCATGATTTTTATGGTTTTTAAACATGAAAATCGATTTACTACTGATTTTCTGGTAAACTATCATTCCTATAAAAAAAATACTTCAAACATAAAATGTGTATTTCGAGGAGATGTACAAATATTATCAAAAATATTTTTGTGAATTTTGAATAATTACTGAGGTAAATGCAAAAAAACCATGATTTTTATGGGTTGTTTATGGTTTTCACCATGACAATCAATTTTGTGCCAATTTCCACTATCATATTCTTAATCAGCGCGTCAAAATACATAAGTATTCGGAGCCCGAAGAAAATCGGAAGTCCACCCTTTTCGGAAGTTTATCCTTTGGAAAAATTATGAAATTTGTAAAGATTTGTTGAAATTTATGAAGTTTGTGGAACATTGTTGAAATTTATTAAGTTTGTGGAAATTTATGAAATTTCTTAAAATTTACGAAAGTTGTGAAAATTTATGATAATTTACGGAAAATTATGACGTTATTGAAAATATGCCGAAAGAGAACATTAAAATCTGGCAAAATCTGCCTGAAGAGAAAATTAAGATCCGGCAAGTAATACGGATATATGCAGATGACACATAACCTCCACCTGTCTTCAAGATTTCCCTTTAATTTTCTGTTGTCCGACATATTTTTGCAAAAATAAATTTTTGAAATCGTTGCCATAAATCTAGAATTGTTTGGAATCAGTAATAAATCGTTTGGAATTCATAATAAATTCTTTGGACTTCAATTTATTACACGATAAAATATGCCGGAATAGAAAATTAAAATCGGGCAAAATATGTCGGACGAGAAAATTAAAATCCGGCATATATTGCCGGAACAGAATACTCGATCTAAATTATTTGCAATAGCTGCTTTTTTTTCTTCCAAATTTTTACTAAATAAGATTAGTATAACTACAATCATTGGATTATTTTGTTATGCTGGAAAATTGTACTAAAATTTAAATATTTTCTGTTTATAATACATCTGAAAATGATAAATCCTTTAAATTTTGGAGCTTTACAGTTAAACAGTAATCACAAATTAAATGAATCTTTAAATTAAACATTTAACTACCCAGGTGCGAATTGACCGTTGGCCCACGGTCGTGCCAATCGTCGGACGGTCGGTCCAATTTTGTCCGCCACTGGTCGGGCCAACCAGCTAAATGATAACGGTCAACCGCCTTTGACTTCGTAACGTCAGCCCGACATTTGGTTCCATATATGGGCCACCTATTAAGCTGATGTCGGCCCAACCTTGGACAACAATGTGGGGCCGACTTTGATTTTGTAAGGTTCAAAGTATTCAAAAAATTAATAATAATTGATTGCGAGTATTTTGACTATAAATTTTGATGGTCCTGCTTAGAATGGATACATATATTACATTTTTAAACATTCTATTACAAATAAAATTTACATCGCTACGGGTTTTCGAACCCACATCTATACCTGAATCTATCGCCTAGCAGGCGGGAGTCTTACCCATTACTCTATACCTACAGAATTGAAAGTCAATGAAAAAACCATACTCATAAGCCAGAGCTTAAAGCAGTTAAAATTAAACATTTTTTCAACTCTTTTTTTCTCAATAATTTTTTTATTATTACGCGACATCATGTAGATGTTAAATAAATTAACTTTTAACGTGAATATAAGTGAAATAACTTTTAAATAAATAAATTAAATTTATTACAATTTTTAAGGTTTCGTAGCCCCGGGCTGAAACCCTTAAATTTTTTTTTCAACAAATTTTTTTTTCAACATTTTTGTTTTATTTGTTTTTCAACAATTTTTTGTTTCAACAATTTTTCTTTATTTTTTTTCTAAACATTTTCGTTCAAAAATTTCTCATCAATAATTTTTTCCAAACATTTTTTTCAAACTTTAAAAAAAAATTTCACATTCTTTTTTGCGCCTACTTTAAATAATTTTAAATACTCTCAAAACATTTTTAAATTTCTTAAAATGCAGAAATCAATTCCAAACCATTGACTTGTACTAGCCAATGCCATCCCGACGGTCGGGCAATCTCTTGCCCAGAGTCGGATGGACCGTACTTTCACGGTCTTTTTGAAACCATGAACCAGCGTTTGTCCGACGGCCGGCCCATCTTTGGGCCAAGGTTTGACCGACCATCGGGTGCACCAAGGTGACTTATGGCTAACCCACTGTTTTATACAGAGTCGCACCGACCGAATTCTTGCGGTCATACCGACCAATCTGCCACAGTTTATGCGATCGTCGGCCCAAAGTTGGGCCGACATACGGCTTTTCGCCCACCGCCGACGTCAGTTGCCAACGTCGGTGAGACCATGGCAGCTTGAAAACACCTTAGTCGGTTCCACTCTGGTTACCGTAGATCGGTTACCAAAGTAGGGCCGACTTTGGGCCGATGGTCAATCTCTGGCATCCGACCGAAATTCGCACCTGGGTATTAAAATTTAAATTATTTAAATTTAAATATTATTATTATTATTACGCATTTATAAAACCACCTATTCATATGAAATGTGTGAAACGAAAAAATATTTCTCCTAGCCTTGGCTTTTCAGCGAAAAAGCTTGGCTGAGATTTTGTCGACAAAATCCAAGCGATACATTAGTGTAATTAGCCAGAGCGTGCGGTTTAGATTTAGGTAGTTTAGGTAGGGTTCGAATCCCCAGCGGGGGCTATTTTTCATTGCGTTGTGCGTGCGATTATGTTTGTAAGTGACCGTGTCTGCAATTGCGTAATTTCAAAAATATATCAAGTGCAATTATTACATATAAAACAGTTTTTTTTGTTGCAAATTTATGTTTCAAGCTGCTGTACACGCACATAAAAACCTCTCAGTAAGCGAGGACAAAAAACCCTTTATCTCCTCTTGGCTTCTATATAAAAACCTCATATAAACCTTATAAGATCCTTGTAAAACCCCAGTACACCCCGAATCAGATCCATTTTACACTCGCATAGAAACCTCATAGAAACCTTTCAAACTCCCAGTAAACAAGGAAAAAAAACCCTTGTTTACTTTTACGTCCCTATAGGATCCACTTACAAACATCATAAGATCTCCAGTACATGCTCTTTCAAACATGGAACAAAACCCTCTTTGAAAAATCATAGGAATCCTTAAATTCCTAAATCTATAGGGATACTGAGAGGATTCTAAGAGGGATTTTTAGCACGGCTATTTCACATGATTTTTAAAATTTATGAATCATTGAGAGATTAAGAAAAAGTCTGACAAAAAGATAATAACGAGAAAAATTCTATTAGAAACCAATCGGCGGCCATCTTGAATTCCAGTGACAGATAGGCTATTCAAACGACTTCGAAACCCTTTCAAAGCAAGTGAATGGATTTTTGTTTCCTGCGTATTTTGAGCAAAAACAAAAACAAATCTGGAAAAATCACGTTCATAACTAATTCTTTTCACTTTATGTTTAAACCACATATACTTAAGTATTGTAAAATGCTGATCACGAATATGATCCTGAAAATATTCGCAAATTATATTTTTTAGGAAAATTATAAAAATTTGTCATCTGGTTGACAAAAATAGCAAATATTGGTCATTTTTCCACCTGGAACAGAGGTAGGATCTGATCGACTCACCCTTCCTCTTTTTCAGATCTCCCTTTCCAATGAAAATAATAAAAAGTTTTTATAAACATTTATAATTTATTAATGTAACCAAATTTGTTTCAAATATTATAATTTTAATACTAATTATGTAATTTTTTATTTTTCAATATTATATTTCCAAGTAATCAACTGTTAAATATTAAAATTACTTAATAATTGAGTGCGTCCATATGAAAAGGGCCCTAACGACCGGTATCGAGTTATGTATAGGGTCATATATCCGGATAAATTTCCGACATTTTTTGAGTCGGAACTTCGAATAACTATTTTTCAAGAAAAATGCATAATTAAATTTGGCGAGTGCCATAATTGCATGTGTTATACTTTAGCTTCGAATATAAAATATACCTACTTCCGTTTGCTTTCGGGACAGGATTAAAGTGCCGATAGATTCAGTGCCGGTGAGTATAGGTCCTATTTGGTATCAACCCCCACCTAAACCCGAAAATAATAATTTTCACCCTGGCTTAGAAAAACGCGAATATCTCCTAAACTAGAACCGGCCATAAGGGCCCTTTTCATGCGGACGCCCACAATTATCCAAATTTACTAAAACAATTAATTAAAATTTATTATCATACAACTTTGATCAATTTTTTAATAGATTCATATTTCTGTCTATATAATAAATTTTTTTGTTTTTTTTTTGTGTTTTACAAAATTAATAAGAAGATTCTTGATTTTTCAAAATTTTCAATAAGATTCACCTTTCGTAATGAAATCTGATATCGTCTTATACAGAACCAAAAACTCCAAATATTTTGTGAATTCTCTTCTTGCGGTTACGGAATTTCTTTTCGAAAAAAAATGAATAGGGATGAAAACTAGAAATGATTGAAAACTAAGTTATCGATAACCCTCAAATTTTTAAGTATTTTTACAAATCAAGAATAAATCTACGTTTTTTAAGTAATTGAAGGGCACGTAAATGAGTGTCACGTGACCAATTATATAGTTCATATTCGGCGGCATTACAACTTTAAAAATCTGCCCGCCGAGCGGCCACATTCTCATCGCGCGCGGCTCGCTTCGCTCGAAATTTTGAGCGCGCCTAGGGCGCGCGACTGTTGGTTCTCGCGCTTCGCGCTCGATAATATATTTATCTCGCGCTGCGCGCTCGGCCTCTGTACTTCCCCCATATTTGTGCACAGACCTTTCAAATTTAAAGGTCAAAGCATCGACAACTTCAATTTGGTGAAGGTGAATTCTCTTTTGTTAAAGCTCCTTCGTCTTTAACGAACACATTCTCATAACGTGTCTCGTGCTTCGCACTCGATTTGATCACAAATGCAAACTTTCCTAAATTAGGTTCAATACTATTATTCTAATGGATATTATATTTATTTATTTACCTCAGCCTGAGATAGCGAATTCAGATATTGCAAAATAAAGTACAAATTTTATTTATCATGATAAATTTAATATTCATTTCTTATTTTGCATTAAATTTTATCCTCAAGTACCCTGAAAAATGTATCAATTCAATGAATTTATACTTTTAAAATTCATAATATGCATTGGTATTGAAACAAACGTATTTTGCATTGTCTTGTTTTTATAACCGAAACAAGTGCGCATATTTTGTTATTATGTATTTTATTGTAACTTGTGTCATTTTTACATACATTTAAATTGTTTTTGTTCAATTTTCAAAGAAATGGTCAGATTTCCCAACGAAATAATTTAAGTTCTACCAAAAACCAAATATTCGAATGTCGAAGACAAAAGTTGAATTATTTCGTTTAAAATTCTTTTGATGAATTAATGGTTGAACTACAGTCCAAGCTCCGAGCAGTGCCGCCTCTCCGATTTCTCACTCGAGCGCTACCCCCACGACTTAAGCGTTGGTCCCGATCGATGCATTTCATAGCTAACGCTCCGAGGAGTGCCGGGAACAAAACGGCCGAATCTGCAGGTTTTTTTCGGGCAAAATCTTGAAGTTGTTCAGCCAAACAAATTGTTCATTTTATTACACATATAAGAAGTAAAATATTAGGAAAACTGTTCGTTATTCAAAATTATATTTTGTCCACTTAAGGTTGTATGTAAAAAAATCGATCTCTGGTAGAATTTTTTAAAAACAAG
Source organism: Andricus coriarius (assembly GCA_932066315.1). NCBI lineage: Eukaryota > Metazoa > Arthropoda > Insecta > Hymenoptera > Cynipidae > Andricus > Andricus coriarius. Next base: position 7,544 of record CAKNWT010316315.1, read on the forward strand.
AGCTATATTTAAATAGAATGATTATTTATATGCTAAATTAATGTCAAATTTTTCAACGGTACCGGTGCGGAGATAATTAATGTCAAAGTTGACTACTTTAACACGTAATTCATGGGCAATGCATAGTCACTCTCCACCTTTTAATTTGTAGTAATCAAACGTTCTGGTCGAGAAATTTAAAAAATGTCGATATTTGTTCTGCTTGAAAATAAAAATTTTCGGGAAAAACATCAAATTCCTCCACGGTGTAGTTTCAAAGATAATCTAATGAAAAACATTGAAATTTTAGTCACTTTCAAACGGATAAACGTAACAGTATCTCGACCCGGCAACACTATTCCCTCTCACCAGCTTGTCTGCTGTATGCACTCGACACACACATTCACACGCACTACCAGCTTGGAAGCGTACGAGAAATTGCAACGTTGCGCGATCTGCGAATCTGTCATTGGCATAGCAGTGGTGACTGTACGTATACACACATACTACGAATTCTAAGCCAGTGGCGCACTGAAAATTTCACCATGCGGGCCCGTGAAACTTTTTCAACATAGCATGGCTCGACGGCGCCCCGCGGGACTCTACTATTTGTACGCGGAATGGGACTTACATACAACCTTAAAAAAAAGTGCTATGATATAAAATCAAGTTTATGTACTATAGGGCTAACTAATCATTGTTTATTTTATGTTTTATCAAATATTTCAAGTCTTTGGATAAAGATGTTCTTGATGAATGTTCAACATGAAATTTGAACGTTAAAACCTGAAGAAAACCATAAAAAATTATAAAATCGCGTTCAAAAGATATTATATGTCTGATTTCAGCTCATTTAATATGCGTTTCTATGAGAAAACTGATCACAGTATTATTGCGCAGTACAAAACGTGGGAAAGGGTAAAAGAGTGAATTTCCATATTTCAAATGAACGAATATCTATTTTTACTACTGTAAAAAAAGCTTTTCATTGTTTTTTTTTCTTAAAGTTTTACATTTATTGTTATAATTAATAATAAGATTATACGAGTGACATCAAATTTATGTTATAATTGACAATTCGATGTTTGAGTTTCTCTTTGTTTAAAAAAAAGCAAGCAATACGACACAGTAATTAATTATTAATGTACTACACGAGATTTCACAGGTTACGTTAAAAGTGAGGTGAAATATTTGTCACTTTGAGGCTTTGTTAACATTTATTGTAAGAATCGAGCATACCATAGCTAATGATCGATTTTTATGCTTTACATACCTTTCAGCTCGAGTTTATAACGAAATAATCCTATATGGATCACTTGTGTACACATGTAATGTACACTAGGTACATAAAACGATGTTCGAGATAGATTTTAAACCTAACCGACGCGCGGCATTGCTCGGAGTTTGTCAGCTGAATTCTTCTCCACGCATTCGAGCGTGACCGCGCTTAGAGTGGGGGTTTATGGCTTATTGGAATTATACTCCCCTACAGCCCCGAAAACGGTATTGCTTGGAGTTTGCACTGTATTTTATTCAAATTCTTCTTTTTTTTGTGTAGATCAATTCTTGAATTGCAAATTTACCTATTTTGGTTTTGGTTGAAAAGCGATTGCTTCAGTTTTAAATTCAACTATTGGTATGAAAATAAATTTGGTTTGTTGAAAATTGAGATATTTGATTGCAAATTCAACTATTTTGGTAAAAACTTGAACGATTTGGTTACAAGTTTAAGTATATACTACTGCAAAATTGAACTATTAAGTTGATGATGATTGTTGTTTGTTGAAAATCAATCTTTCTGTTACAACATTCATCATTTTAGTGCAAATCGAACTATTTCTTTGTGATTTTTTTTGTGTATGAAATTCAAGTACATGGTCGAAAATTTAACTTTTTTGTTTGAACTTTGTCTTTTTGGGTAGAATATTAATCTTTTCTTTTTAAACTCTTCCGTTTGGTTGAAGATTCAACTATTCTGTTACAAATTCGTCTGTTTTGTTGAATCAAACCGGTTGGAAATTCATTTTTTCAAGTAATTTTTTGTACTGCAAATTTCAATATTTCTTTTTGAATAGAAAAATTTTTTTAGCTGAAAATTCAACAATTTGGTTGTAAATGTATGTATTTTCATAATAATTCGTATTTTTGTCAGAAAATTATTCATTTTGGTTACGAAATCATATCTGTGGTTGAAAATAAAACTATTCGCTTAATTAATATTTTTCTCTGGTTGGACATTTTTTTAAGATTCCTTATTTTACTTGAAAATCAATATTTGGATGTTATATGAAATTCCGTTTTTTCTTGAGAACTTATTTTTGAAGATGTTGAAAACCATAAGTTTGTAGATTTTTATTGTGTTAAAAATTCCATTAGGATATTGTGCCTGCATGTCCCTCTAAATTCATCTGTTTACAAATAGAAAGTGAACAAAAGTATGTTTGAAAAATCTTGAAATATTGAGAAAGGCTTCTAAGTTTTCATTTCACGTTCAATACTTAGTATTTGCATTTATAAAATAATTTTTGTTCCATATTTCTTCAGTCATCACATTTTTACATATGTGAACACTAATATCTTCTTATTCAAACCAGACAGGTAATTAGTACTGTTTCAGATCATATGTAATATAAAAATTGAAAACTGAAGTTCAAATAAATCCCAAGAATTATAATATTTGATATTATGTATTGAACTGTATAGCATTTGACGAAGCGCCACCTGGTGAAATATATATTGTGCAGTGAACGTTCACACGCAGAAACGTTTCTCCTCCTCACGCATCAGCTCGCGTATAGCTGTTTGATGCTGCCTGACGGTGAATAGGGTGAGGAGGGGCAGCGCCGACGCACAGTGGGACCAAATCCCAAAAAGCTGGCCAAAATTATAAAATGTCCATAAATTGGACCAAATTTTGTTACTCGGAAATTTTTGGGGTCGCTGATTACGAATCCGGTGTCAAAAATTTCAAAAACAAAATGGCGGATCCAATATGGCGGACGAGTATGCTAAATAGATGTTTGATTCTTTTCAAAATTGT
>CAKNWT010316343.1:512-14165 GCA_932066315.1 Andricus coriarius
AGTTACAACTCAAGTCAACCGCGATCGGCACTTTATTTATGGTTTTCACTTACTTGAATTCCTGCCGATTTTTTTATAATCCAATTAAAAGTACTTCGATTTTAGTACTTTGTCAACCTTTCATCACAGCTTGAATCACCGAATCCGACACACAAGTCATCTTAAATTGCATCCAAAAATTGGTTTGGGTTTGGTTGAAAAATTAGGCCAAATGTAGGCTCCGGGAGTGTCGACCACGATTGTTCTTCCAGAATAATCGATCCCGACGCAACTGGAGGTATAAGTCTTCCGACTCGTCACTTCCAACGACACCGAAAGATGATCGAGCCGGGTAAATCACTTCACAGAGAATTAAAGTAAAAAACTCGAAGGTAGAAATGAAAATTTGCATTTATTGAATAACTGTGCAGTATGAAAATACCTCAAGGTCAGCAAAACAAAATTAAGACTCGTCGAATTACTGCAAGCCACACAAAGGTTAAGATCGAACTGGTTAATCAGAGCGAGGGGAGGTCTCCCGTTCAAGCAGACCCAAGCTGCTACCTGCCTCCCCACTTCAGCGGAAAGAGAGACTCAAAACTTGAAGGACTAATTCCAGGAAATAAATATTGGAGAACAACACTATAAATCGAATACGAAAAGTCTCTAAATTACAAACAAACATCACGAGAAATAATTATTAACAAAGGCAAATAGAACTAAAATGCCTTCATACTGGGACACCTATAAGGCGGCCTTGTATACATACAATAGAAGTATAAGAAAGTATGAACAGGAGGATTGGAGGGGCTTCTGCGAGGAATCAAAAGACATTCCGGAAACAGCGAGGCTCCACAAGGTCCTGGCGAAAAATCCGGAAGCTCTCTGCGGGTTTTTAGCGAATCCGAACCCACTAAGATGAGGAAGGCTGGGGTTTAGAGGTGGAGAGGGCCGACTGGAATTTCGCCGTTGAGGTAGTTGATTACAAAAGGGTGGAATGGGATGTAGGGTCCTTCTGTCTCTTTAAATCACCAGGGGTGGATGGCATTTATCCAGCGCTTTTACAAAAAGGCATGGATCTAGTCGTCCCTCCCCTGACGAAATTATTGAAGGCATGTATAGCCCTTAAACACATGACATCGGCATGGAAGGATGGTATAATGGCCTTTATTCTGAAACCTGGGAGGGAGGGTTAGACTGCTGCAAAATATTTCCGCCAATTAGCCTAACGTCTTTTATCCTCAAGACGTTGGAAAAGCTGGTCGAGAGATACATTAGGAATAAGGTGCTCTTGGCTTCAGTTGGAAGAAAATGGGTATGCTGTGGGCACTTTCTTCGATATAGAGGGTGCTTTCAGCAACACTACTTCAGAAGTCATCTGTCGAGAGGCTTTGAGATGTGGCGTGCCGGACCAGCTAGTATGCTGGATAGGAAGCATGCTACGCCAAAGGAGACTCGAAGCCAGATGGGGTAAAGGTCTAGTAAGGGGAATAGTTCTACGAGGTTGCCCACAGGGGTCCGTCATGTCGCCCCTCCTGTGGTACATTGTATTGGACGGGCTCCTTCGAAGGCTAAGTGAAGAGGGGTATTATACTCAGGGCTATGCGGATGACTTTGTAATCCTAGTCAGGGGGGCTCATCTGAAAACGTTCAATATCTGGGAGGAATCCTAAATAGCAAGCTAAACTGGGCAAAATACCTGGAGACCCAATGCAGAAAGTTTGTCATAACTTTTTGGATGCGCCTAAAATGCTTGCATGGCTCCATTCTGCTGTCCAAAAATCAAGGCTGCTACATGCGGTCGTGGTCTGATGGCCACAGGCAGAACTTGAAACAATGCAGGACAGGCTGCGAGGATTACAAATGCTAGCATTTAAGGGTTTGATTGGAGCAATGAGGACTACGCCCACAGCAGTGATTGGATTCATGCTCTGTGAAGAACCCTTACATGTTGCGATAACTGCTAAAGCGGCACACGCGATGGGTCGCCTGGAAAGAGCAAATAGATAGACTCGGGGGACTAGGCACACTAGGCTCCCGAGTGACATCAGCTCACTGCTGATTCTAGAGATGAGGCAAGATAAAATAACAAAACGATTCAGTTTTACCAAAGCTTTCTGCGTCTGCATTCCAAGCAGGGATTTGTGGAAAGTAAATGGTGACCCGCTCCTCCAAGGGAAAATCTGGTATACAGATTACTCCAGGGGTGAGGGACGGCAAGGAGCAGGAATCTATGACAGCAACAGGGGGAGGGGGATAGGGATCCCACTTGGGCGACATGCTACTGTCTCTCATACGGAGGTCTCCTGGCCGTCCTTCGCTGTGCTGAAATACTACTAGAAGAAAACGCTGCTGGCAGACAGCTTACGATCTGCTCGGGCAGCCAAGCGACACTAACTGCAATAGGGAAATCAGACATAACATCAGAACTGGTTTGGGAATGCAAAAAGGCATTAAACCAACTTTCAGAAAGAAACAATGTGGTATTGGGAATAGCGTGTTACTGTGTCAGGATGGCCACTAAAAGCTAGATCCGAACAAAACACCGGGAATACTGGGAACAAATCCAGGGTTGCCGTCAGGCGAAATCCATCCTGGGTTATACCTACAGGATGGACAGAGCTAGGGAAATCTTGGGTTTACCCAAGAAAGATATAAGGCCAGTAGTACGGATCCTAACTGGGCACAACCACTTAAGCTATCATATGCACAAAATGGTATAACCCCACGACAGAGTGCAGGAAATGCGGCAGGGATGACGAAACATTATTATACCATTACCATTAAGCCGTTTCCCTTTCGGGGTAGGCGTGAATTGCTCGGTTGGAAAGTAGTAGTTTGTAGATGGGTATATAGGTATAGGGTAGATAGGTATATAGGTGTAAAGTATAGATATTTTAGATTGATTTTTGAGCGCTCGTGTTATTTATTTAAATAACACGTTCACTCCGCAACACTGCTCCGACCCAGGTTGCTGATCAATCTCTCTAGCGATCATCCCACGTGGAGAGCCTCACAAAATTGTTATGTGTGGTTCCCCACTTGGGCCAATTAGTATCCAAGGTCTTTGTTTCAGGCGTCATTCACTCTACTCACATTCTTTTTATAAACTGTTTGATCATACCTGCATGTATTATGCCAGTGTCCGGCATCAGCTAGGCTCAGGCAACAAACCCTCGAGGCCCATTTTATAGAACCTGAGGAAATTACAACGTGAACAGTTGTCGACATACTGGGCTTCATCAAGAGGTCTAGGGTCAACTGCTGAGAGCGAATAAGGAAGGGTGTGGCACAATAGGCTTTATAGCTTTAGCGCCAGGGGAGCTGTTTGTAGGCATCCCACCCGTCTTAAAACTAAACTAAACTAAACTCAGATTTAGAATTAAAATTTGATTTCCAAGATTATCATAATTTCAGAATTTTTATTTTCAAATATTCAAAATTGAAGAACTTTAAACTGAAACTCATGGAAATTGAAGAATTTTCAATTGTAAATCTTTAATAGTGAAGAGTTTTTGATTTACCATAAAAAAATATGCATGTTTTACAATTGAAAAATCCATAATTTCGATAATATACATTCAAAATTTTTTCAATATTGAAGATTTAGAATTGAAAACTTGACTTTTCATCATTAAAATCATCCAAATTTAAGAATTTAATTTTATACGTCTTTAAAATTTAATATTTTTCAAGTGTTACTCTATGAAATTGTAGAACTTTAAATTGTAAATCTTTAAAATGGAAGAGTTTCTACTTTCGACAATTTCAAATTGCAAATCGTTAAAATTGTAGTCTTGAAAATGAAATAATTCGTAATTCTATATTTTCAGAGTTTAAGAATTTTTAATTGTAATTGTTCAAAATTTCTCAACATGGAAATGTCAATCTTTTAAAAATAAAAGTTTTTTAATTCTTAGGACTTACAATAAAAAATTCTGCAATTTTGATGTGTTACTTAAAAAAAATCAATTTGGAAGACTTAGAATTAAAAACTTGACTTTTCATCACTAAAATTATTGTAATTTGAAATTTTCATTTATGCATTATTGCAACTAAAGGGTTTTGAATTGGAAGCCTTAAAAATGTTCGAACTTTAAATTGTGAATCATTATAATTGAGGAGTTATTAATAGATAGTTAATATTTTGTATTGTTTACGTGGAAAAAATTATATACATGATTAAGCCCCTGTAAATTAATGGATGGCTTTCTTATATAAACGATAACTGTAAACAAAATATAAGAAAAAATGAAAAAGGTGAGGTTTACCAGAAAATCTACTTTATTCTTTTCATCGAAGTTTGAAAACATGGAAAGAAGATTTTGGGGAAAATCACACCTTGTTATTGTTTTCTAATATTTTTAAAAAGTTTCTGCTAATATAAAAAAGGCATCCTATGAAGTTCATGCGGTCTAAACCACTTTTTTCCGCGTAAACGATTCAAATTATCACAAAAGAATAAGATATGCTTTTTGTATAACTTTTCTAGATGTTTTAAATTGTATCTGAATATTTTTTTGTACTTTTCGTTATTTCCGAGAAAATTGCAAAAATTCGATTTTTCCACAATCATTTTTTTTTTAGTGTGAAGTAGTGGTTTACCAAGGATGAAACTCACAAGATATTCAGTTGGTACGTATTTCCAGATATTTAAAAAAAATCTAAATTTAAAAAAGTGGGATTTTTGAGAAAATTAATTTTCAAACATTTCAGAAAAATATCCGCAATTTTTTTAATTTTCAAATTTTTAACATTTTTTAGGATCAATTGAAAGAGAAAGAATTCCCACTTCGAAAAAAGGAATCTTCAAATATCTAGGCTCGATCGGAAAATACTGCATTTAAAAAAACTTTCTGTTAATTTCTAAGTTACATTTTTTTTTATTTACCCTAAATTATTTCAAATCAACCCTGCATTCTTTAAAATCCATTGAATTTAACGTATCTTTTTTGGATTTTCAATTTTTTAGTTTATTTTCAAGAGTCTTCGGAGAAAATAAAAAACTCAAGATGAATTTCATCAGATTCTTATTCACTAATTCTATTCACTCCGACTTATTTGAATTTAATAGATTTAAAAAAATTTTAACATTTTATTCTATAAACTTGAGTTCTTAATCATTTATTTTGATTTCGTATGAATTTCATCAGATTCTCTTGAATTTCTTTGAAGTCTTATAAATTCACTTCAATTTTACTGAAATCAATGGAATATTTTGGATTACATTTTTTTTTTCAATTCATTTGGAATTTTCCCTGAATTCTCATAAATTCATAATGTTTTTTTTATTCTTTTGGATTCTCTTACATTTTTCAATTTATAATGATTTTTGTTAATTCACTTCAATTCTTCTAAATTCACTCAATTCATTGAACTTTTTTGTTACTTTTTTCGATTAATTTTAATTTTAAAGCTTTAAACACAAAAAATGGTTTGATACTTAAAAATATGTACATGTTTCCTTAGTTTATTAAAAATATAATTAAACAATAAACGACAAAAAGGTTTTTGGCAACTTTAGGTACAAATTAAAAAAATTGCATTTTTGTCATTCTTTGAAATATTTTATTTCGACGAAAAAACTTTGTCCTTACTTTTTTTGTCTTCCATAAACTTCCATAAACTTTACCCCAAAACATGTTCTTTTTAATTTTTTCCCAATCACAAAAAATCAAAAATTGAAAACTTTCAACCAACTTGCCCAATGCTGATAAATTTTATTTGTTGACTTTCTTCGTAATGCCAGAAAGAAACTTTTCAGTGACTCTAATTATTTTGAGTATTTTCGATGCACCCTGCTACCCCTAAATGCTAAATTATTATTATTAACGTAACTTTAATTATTCTTATTATTCTTCTGGACTTTAATGTATCGAATTTATGAATCTGTTTAATATGAGTATTTACGCATTGTAGACTACACATTGCGTTCTGATTCTACATAGAGTTATATGGGGTGGAACGCCTGCGCGGGGGTGAGATATCCTCTATATAAGGACGCTTTAGCGCCCTGTGACGTTATTCACATTTGGAAAGCCGTGTTCCGAAGAATCCGTCGTTTATTTGCGGAAAAGGACATGGGGTTCACCGGAAGTTATCTCATAAGTCTCCTCCTCTACATTTCTGTAATCAACGAAATCCGCTGGCCAACGGTGAGTCTTTTCAACAAATTTTATTATTATTATAATTTTTTTATTTAAAGTTTAATTTTGGTGAAAAATTATATAAAATAATCTATCATTCATCCATTCTTAATTTGAAATTTTATAAAATTATCGTCAATTTTTCCTCTTGCACAGAAATTCTTGATTAATTTATCATTGATTTTCCAATTATTAATTTTGCACTTTAGATTAAATGAGTGAATTTTAAAAAACCTGATGTAAAATTAAAAAATTTTTTCTGACTTTGGTTTCAAGAGGCTAATTTAAGACTGCTTCAATTTTTACCGAAGTTTGGAATGGTTTTAAGTTTTAACGCTTAAAGTTTTAATTCATCAAAAAAATCTTAAATAAATTCAACAATTTTATTCAAAAAAAATTATATCATATGATTCTATGATACTTATTATTAATATATTAATCGTATTTAAAATTTCTATACTTTTAATTTAAATATATAGTTTTGAATGGGAAATTCTAATACAGATTAATTTTTGAGGTCTTGAAACTTTCATATTGAAATCCTTGACAGTCAGTTTTACATTATAAAATTTTATATTTAAATATTTTACATTGATTAGTTTTAATTTAAGTCAGTTTTAAATTTGATAATTTCAGATTTTTAAACATTATAAATGCGTTGGTTTCAATTTTAAACGTAAAAAATTGTCTGGTTTTTTAAATTCTTTGAAATCGTAAAGAGTCGATAGTTGCATAATTTGCAGTTAAAAGGATTTGCAATTGAACAATTTTAAAATAAATGACTCTAGAATAAATTCGAGATAATGAAAAATTAAGATAATAATTTCTCAATTTCAAGTATTGAAAATGAGAAGATTTTAAAACTTGAAATTCAAAATTATATAAATTTATTGTTTGAAAATGTTCCAGAATATTGATCATTTAAAACTCAACTAAATAAAAGAGGAATTTCGAATTGAAAGGCTTAAATATGTGTAATTTCCCAATTTCATATCATAGAGATTTTGTTTTGTGTTATTTTTGTTGTTAAAATTTTCAATTAAATATCTTTATATAATCAAATTTTTAGTTGAAGATATAAAAAATGAATTGTTGAAAATTAGCAAATATTTGATAAGAAAATTTCAAGAATGGATGACAAATCTGAACGAAGTGTTAAAATTTTAATGATTTGAAATTAAAGAGTAAAAAATTGTGTTGTTTAAAATCAAAATAGATAAAAATAGAACTATCTAAATTCATATCTCAGCATATGAATATCTTCAATTTTGAATGGTTACAATTTTAGATTTCTGAATTTTCATGTTGAACGCTGAATTTTCAATTTTTTAGTTTCATAAGTTTTAATTTCTGAACTTAAACTAAAACGGTTGTGTTCAGAAAAATATAATCAATCATTTTAAAGTTTATACTTTTTAAATTATTCAAAACTAGAAATAATTAAAAAATGTTAAGGGTTTGAGTATAAAAAAGTATTAATATTACAATTCTTGGTAATTAATTGTTTTGTTTCATTTTTAATGTTTCGCATTTAAAATTATTTTTTGTTTTGAACTTTTTTTAGAATAATTCAAATTTAAAGGTTTATAATTGCAAGATTTTCCACTTATAATTGTAAAAATGACGGTGATATTTTTTGTTCTTAGAAAAATTTGTCTGATCAATCTTAATGTAAAATAATAATTCTTTTATGTAATAATAATTTGAGATTCTACAGTTTCCGCAGCTTTGACTTTGAAACACTCAATAGTTTTAAATTTTAATTCAGAGAATTATGAAAACGTTTTTAATTTTGAATTTTTATTGTTTGGAATTGTTCTATTTTCTGAATTTTAAACTGAAATCATCAAATTTCAGGATTCTTGAATTCAAAATAAAATTGTTCAATTTTGAACGCTTCATACGAGAAATGATACAATTTTAGTTCCGAAAGTTTTAAATTTTGAGAGCTTCGGATTAAAAATTTTCTAATTTCATACACTTTCAATTTCAAACGTTTTTATTAATGAGTGATACATTTAAAAAACCATTTTATTCCTTTCGAAATATTGTCCTTTTTTAAATTTTACTTATTCTAAAATTTGATGATTTAGAACTTTTTCAATTTAAAATCGTTGAATATATTTTTTTTTCAATTTCCAACGCTTTCAATTCGAAATTATTAATTACTGTTTCAAACATTCTTGAAATTTAATATTTGAAAATTTATTTGATAATGCATTTTTAAATTGTTTATATTTTTAATGTTAAAAAATTAAAGTGCATGTACATTTATAAATATTTTTATTAAAAAAGAGTGACACAAGGGAAGTTAAAAAAAATTGCAAAGTAGAGACTATTTAAAAAATTTTTAAAATAATATCTTGTGTATTGCATCAAAAACATTTAAGTTTTTACTTAGCTGTTGTAAAATTAAATTTTTAAACAATTTCTCATTAAGTTGAAGGAACGAATAGATTAAAATTGGTTTATTTTGTCAAATTGAATTTACGCAACATTTGAAAAAGTTATTTCTCAAATAAGTCAGAAAATTAATCTTCTTGGTTAAAAATTTATTAGTTGGCTTCAAAATTAGTTTTTTTTATTAAAAATTAATTTTTCGAACTGAAAATTTAACAATTTCAGGTTTGGTTGAACATCAATCTTCTTCAGTTGAAAGTTCCACAATTCTTGGTTGAAAATTTGTATTTTTTGTTTTAATTTAACAGTTTCGTCTTAAAAATTAAAATATTTCTTGATGAAAATATCAAATATTACACTTTTTGTTAAGAATTCTTTTTTTATCAAAGATTCATGAGCTTGGTTGAAAACTGAACTATGTTGTTGCAAATTCCCTTTTTCATGTTTAAAAATTAATTATTTTAACTAAAAACGTAATAATAAAATTTTACATTCATAAATCTTAAATTTTTGTCAGTTCTATTATGCACATAAATGTCACATTCTTTGTCGTTGCCCTTCAAGCAAAACTCAATTCTTAATTATGTATGTGAGTTTTGCAATATTACTTCCTTCGAGTTTTTCAAATTACCCAATCAGCATTGAGGAAAAGCGACAACAATTCTTTCGAGATTTTCGTGAGACACCTATTTTTAGAGAATGATATTCAAATTTTTATCTTATACCAAATTTAGGTACAGCAGATTAGTTCCCGAAATACACAATTATTTAGAGAAAAAAATGTAGATTTTTATATATTCTGTGAAGGAAATCTAGATAAGAAAATAAACAAAATATTTTCTGTAAAAGAAAATTTAGAAGAAAAATCATATTTGCGACACGGAAATTCCAAAAGCTAAATACTTTCACCAACAATAACAAACACAAACTTTTGAATTTGAAAAATTGCTAAAATAATTTTGGCCCAAAAAATTGTATCTTTCAAAATTCAATATTTAAGATAGATTTTGAAACGTAGTCCTAGAACAGGATACCTCCCCTTAAAAATAAATTGAATAAAATTAACAACATTTTTCTAAAACAAAAAATATTTCAATCGTTTTTTCTGAACTGAAGATGTAGTTCTATCTATACTTTTTAGAATTGTATAGACTTATGTACCATAATGAATAAATCTGTCTAATGAGATACTTTTGTGATTTTTATGGAAAGGAAAATAAATCTCTGAGTATCATTCACTGCAAAATACAAAACGCATGCATAAGCTCTACACCTAAGCAGCTTTACGTAAGGACCATTTTACAGTGATTTTAGCGAGAAGCTGAAATATATATTAATTGAAGGATTTCTCTGAATTGCAAGAATTTCAAGCCCAAGATTAAATTTTCTATTTGCATTATATCCCTTAATTTGTATTTCTACTTTTGCTGTATAATTTTTTGTCTAAAATAATAATTAAATAACTAAAATTACTCCCAGCTTTTATAGATGGAGAAAATTCTAACAAAAAAACCTATTTTAGTTTCTCAATTTCCATATTATTAATTTTTAAAATGAAATTATTACAAACATAAGCTTTTACTTCTACTTTATTCAATAGATAAAAAATGTTCAAAATCAGATGAATTGGATATCACATTATGTACTTCAATTAAAAATATTTCATTCCGTATAAAAGCTTAATTAAAATTAATTATTGAATTAAAAGGCATTATTTTTTTTTAATTTAGTAGTCAATTATTAAGCTATTAGGGCAAAAACTAAACTATTCGCGAGAAATGCTTTTATTTGTAATTAAATAACGATCTCGAAAAGTTAAGTTTATCGCCCCAGATTGTGTGCTCCTAATTAAAAGTCCAAGTTCGCGATTTCTCTTTACAACCGAATTCATTATTAGTGTAATTAAACTCAAAACTATAAACTTGCATCGTAAGTTTTGACATTTAGTATACAGATGCACTAATTTTAAGCGAAGAAAAAGGTTTTTCGGTCGTTATTCACGTAAGCGAATATTTTGAAAATTTAATCATGTAGTTGTATGACTGGCAAAAATTAATCATTTGTGGTAAGTTCTGTTTTTCGAAATTATTATTTTAATGTAAATAATGCAATGAAAATATAGAAAATTAGTTATTTTTTATTTAGTGTGAAAATGTTCTATTATAGATATTGAATTTTTCTCAGTTTTATCATGCATATAAATGACAAATTTGTCTTACTCTTGAACTTAAAAAATATAATTATGATATAAAAACAAAATAATTTAATACATTTATGTGACAAATATGTCCAGAAAACGCGGCGAATGAAACTTTATAGAAAATTCGAGTTGAATTCAAATAGTCAAATTTAATTCCACAATTATAAATAGTTCATTCGGTAGTACTGTCTCAGGTTGTTACACACAGGGAGAGTCATATTTTGTCAATGATAAAAATAAATCTACTAATTTTAAAGAATTGCAAGTAAGTGGAAAAAATGGTGTCATTCTTATTGAGTTTACTCAAATTTTATCCCTATAATATGGAAGCTTCTCTAAATTATACACAACATTCTCATATCGTAAAAGATATTATGTAAAATCCATAAAAAATGTTGTAAAAATATACAGAGTTTTTTCCTAAAGAAAGGGTATACTAAATGTTGTAGTATTTAAAAGAAATCTTTTTTATACCTGATTAGAAATTGAAAAATATCTTTAACTACAGATCATGTTTGACGTCATTGAATCTGGAGGATTAACAGCAGTTTAGAAATAAAAGAATTTGGGGTTCTCTTGAGGTTCGGAGGCTTTTCTCGATTTGTCCGCAAAGCTTGAGAAATCAAAGGAGGGTGCCACTAGAAATTAATTGAAATCAGTTGCACACAACCAAGATTTACTGCCTGGAAATTGATAGTTCAATGATAATCTCTTTTTTCTGTTATTATCATATTATTTGAAATTTGTATTCAATAAAAATAAAAATATTATACAATGTTAATTTTAATATGAATAAAAATGTGATATCTTGAAATGAATTTCCGAAATCTTAATTAATAAAAAAAGTTAGAGAGTTAAAAACTTAATTTTTTAATGTTGATTTTAAAATCCATAACTTATTTATCATTCGATTAAGAATCAGGTCAGTATGATATGACAACTGATTTCATTTAATGAGAACTCAAGTGAATCTCTCTGCATTTATTCTTCGGTAGGTCAATAAAAGATTACAGGATTTGTTTTCTAAAATCATTTTTAAGTCGAAGAGGGACATTTCTTCAAAATATACTGCAAAAATTAATTCCCGAAGCTAATTTGAATATTCTATTCAACAGCTAGAAAAATTTTTTTAAACAATACGTTTAACTCGAATAATGTTGTTTGTTTCATTTGAGGATATATTTGGCCTTTTGGTGTATAATTTTAGACCCTCGGAATTCGCATCTAATGACCTTTTGAAACTGAAGACCTCTTGCGGAAATTTACGTTTGCTGCTTTCATCGACATAAATTTGGTAAAGCATATTTTGGGCTTGTGGCTCAGTAATAGCTGTAAGTGCTCAAAGTGCCTCTCATGTTGCTTTCAAATCTGGTTATAGTGTACTAAAACATTTCACAATAAATTAAATAATAATTTTTATTTTATTTTGGATAATTTCACATTTATAATTTCAAATTACTATTTTATTTTTATAATATTTATATAGTTGGGATTCTTTTTATAGAATTAATTTTTTCCAGTTGAGCAGCTTTTCTTTTTTGGAAGATCGAATTGCATTTCGTTCCACGAATCTCTATTAAATCCTGCGAAATATTTCATTAGCCTTTAATAAATTCGTGTAATATTCCTTCTGTGGACAGTCCGAAATTTTAATTATTTTGTGCTGAAACCAGATAAATGAAAATAATGAATATTCCTCATTTTTGCAAAGTTTATTTGTTTTTAGGGTTATATAAATATGATTTTCCTAAGATTCTTAAGAAATTTTAAAAAGATTTTTGAAGATTTCAGAAGCATCAAATTAAAATTTCAACAAAAAAGTTAATCTTTAACGAAAACAGATTTTAATATTGATGTAAAAACAGTTCAAATCATTAAAAAGAGAAGAATTTTCTACCAAGAAGATTCATTTTCTTAAAAAAGATGAATTTTCAACGAAACAGTTACATTTTCAACAAAAAGATGAATTTTAAGCAAAAATGATGATCCTTCAACAACAAATCAATCTTTAACAAAGCAGTTCAACTGTTAACCAAGTAGTTGGATTGTCAACCTAAAAGATGAATTATCAACAAAAAATCGAATAGTTGATATTTCAATCAAAACTGATTTTAAAATGAAATCAAAAATATTTGAATTCATCCAAACAAGACGATTTTTTTTTAATATAGTTAAATCCAAAACAAAAACGGATTAAAATGCAACAAATGACATTAATTTTTTGCCAAAAAAGATGAATATACTCAATGAAAAATGTAATTGTCGATATTTAATCTAACAAAGACTTTATTGCAAATCAGAAACAGTTGAATTCAGCCAAAAAGATGAATTTTTAAGAAATTAGTTCAATCCTTATCCAAAACAGAATAATCTTCAACAAAACAATTACATTTTTAACCAAAAAATATTAAATTTCTACGGAAAGAGATGAGTTTTCAAACAACTTTTAAACTGACTCGAAATATTCCTAAAATTTCGAAAAATCTTTATGATTAAAAAATTTTTCACATTTTTTCGGCAATTTTATAAGTCATCTGAAATCTATCAATTTTCTTGAAAAATTTAAGTTTACTAAGTAAAAAAATCATTTTTAATTCTCCCAGGAATTTTAAGAAAAGTTGTTTATTTTCTTGAAACCTTTCAAAATTCTTAAAAAGCTTCGAATTTTTTGTTCGAACTCTTCAAAAATATGCATAATAATTTAAAATTTTAGAAATCTTTCTCAATTTTCTCTTTAAAATAATTTTTAGCATAACCAATTATTTTAAATTTTCCTAGGAATCTTATGAAAAAATTGGTATTCTCTTGAAACCTTTCAAAATTCATAAAAAGTTTTTTTTTAAATCTTCAAAAAGCTACAATTTGCTTTCAATTTGTTTAAATCTTTTCAAAGATTTTAAATAGCTCTTAAACTTAATCGAATTTTTT
>CAKNWT010316379.1:8387-27338 GCA_932066315.1 Andricus coriarius
AGTAAAAACGCCTTTTTTACTTTGTGCGGTTTTTTGCAAATTGCGATCATCAGTGCATAGTTATTAGAAACGGCGGCAACGTGTGTTGATTTCAACTCGCTGTCATTTCCACAATTTCCGACCGATTTTCTTCAAATTTTCAGGAAAGCTTTCTCAACTTCTAGTGAACAACTTTCTCGCGATAGGTTATTTCAACTCACATTTTTTCGATGACCGACCTGCTGGTCGAAGTTGGCGAAACGTGGTTTTCGTTCGGAATTAATTTGTTATTGAACAAAAACAAACATATTACTTTTTTACACAAAGTGCGTTGCTTATAGTGACCATCAAAGTGAATACGAAGGTATATTTTGTTTTAAGTTTCGGCCACTTTTTCCATCAATCGATTTTCCGGAATGGACAATACTTCTACGCGGTTTCAAGCGCTTAACGAGTTCTTGCATCCGTCACCTCAATTGACGCCGCGCGGCGGTTACGGATGAGAGAAGCCGTGGGGAGATGTGCCGTGTTCAGTGATGCGTGAAAAAACAGTAAAATAGCGATACAGCGCTTTACCCTAACCGCCTAATTGGATAATTGCGCCACGTTGCGTCACATTGCGTCACTTCACTCTCAGTGTTCATACGGCCCTGATGTTTACGTTCAGAGTCCCTGGGTTCGAGCCGAAGGTCAGAACCAAAACCGGGCTCAAATTCAAGTTTGAGTGTAGTTTCAGCTGGTTTAAGTATGTAAGAGAAGATGAAAATCTAGTGAAAAAAAATTTTCATTTGTTCATAACAATAGAAATTATTGACGTATGATAGGTCGTGACTAATTATTACAAATCTAATGAAAGATATAAGGCATTTTATGTATGAAATCAGTGTTTTCAAAATTCGCGCACTATACTGAAGTATTTGTTTATATCAATTCTTTGTAACAATTAATTTGTACATTCAATTAATTGGGGAATTATTTCCGACCTGCCCCAAGTTTATAATTTTTGTGTTTCGATTGCCTTTGAAGTTCCAGAGTTTGTTCACCTATACGATAGCAGTTCACCCACCAATTTATAGACTTTTACCACGATCCCTCCCCGAACTACAGGGGGTGAAACTTTCACCCCGTGGGAAAAACGGGTATTTTCAAATGATCATAACTTCCCTTCCACAAAGGCGAATTGAGTTTTCTATGAGTGACTTCCAATCAAAATGTTGGTCGGCATTGTGGGACTGACGATAGTTATGCGGTTATGCGAATATATCCGATCGAAACCCTCCCTCGCGCGCTCAGACAGGCCGGCCAGCCTGACGGGGACTTGGCTGTCTGCATGATTCTCCAGGAAAGCTGAACTAAATACATCATAATTTATTTAGTTCGCCTCTTTTTCTCGCGCAATCTTTTAAGTCTGTTACACCAGCCCCCCCCCCCCCCCCCACTCCTAGTTTTGAAATTTCTATAGCCCACTGAAATGCACTGCAACAGCGCTTATATGCGCTACCAATAAAAAATTTTGCGCCACGAAACTTTAGGAGTTATAGCAGGTATTATGGGGGGGGGGGGGTGACACCCTCATTTAAAAAACCGAAGTTCAAATTGCATGACCATGAAGGGCAAGTTTGAAGATATTCAGAAAGTGTGGCTCATATGAGCGCATTTGAAACCCCAGACGTAAGTCCCTTTATCACTGCTGATTAAAAACTTTTCATTTTGTTGGTCATCACTTTGCAAAATGATATGGTTTCCATATCTTGGTCAATTTTTAAGATATCCAGAAAATTTGAATGGCGCATGTGAGCGCATTCGAAACCCCATACAATAGTCCCTTCATCACTGCAGACTAAAAACTTTTTATTTTGTTCGTCATCACTTGGTCATCACTTTGTCAAGTGTTAAAACCTCCGTATCGTGGACAGTTTTTAAAGCGTGCACAAAATTTTTGTGGCCTATTTGAGCGCAATTGAAGTTATGACGGATAGCTATAATGAGTTTGAAAAATTTTTGATCGCTGATAAGTCGGTTAATAATGTGGCGCAAAATTTTTGGTTGATAGCGCATATCAGCGCATTTTGAGTTCTTCAAGGTCATGCAATTTAATATTTGATTTTTAAAATGGAGGGAGGGGGGTCACCAGCCTGCCCCCACGTAAGACCTGCTATACCTCCTAGAGTTTCGTGACGCAACATTTTTTATTGGTGGCGCATATGAGCGCATTTATGGCGCAATTCAGTGGGCTATAGAAAACACGAAAATGAAGAGGGGGAGGGGGGGGCTGGTGTAATTGACCTTAATCTTTTGCATCTCTGAACTCGAGCCTTTTTAGCTGTCTTCGAAAACAGATCATGTTCTCTTGTGAAGTAAGTTTTTTTTTTTAGTTGCGGTTGTCCGTTTACGCTGGAATGAATGCGTGGTATTTTAGGGTGCCAGAAAATGTAATTGCTTTAGTGAATCTAGTTTCCAGTTTTTTGGTCATCTCTATGTGATATTCTTTCGGACTGAAAAGAATGACTGTTTCCTTAAAGAATCGAGTATGCAAAAAATGCAACAAAAATACAGCCTAAACGAAAATGTTACTGGCTATCACGCGTTATTATGCATGAAGTGCATGGAGTAACACACGAGTGCATTCCCCCTCTCCAGTCACATCGTGTCTATTTAATGAAATCCCAAATTGAAGACCTTCACACTCAGACCAGAAAATTCTAGAAAATTCCAAAACTTTTTAGAAGACTTTTTAACTTTTTACTTTAGTACATATCAAAGAAGTGTATTCCAGAATTTCTGAAAATTTAAGAAAATTTTATTTTTAATAACGTTTGGACCATAATCGTGAGACATTTTTTGTTTATTTGAATAAAATGATCTTTTATATAATTAACCTCAGAGGACCCTAAATATTTGTTTTTAATTTCAGATCTAGAAGACAACAGGGGCCTAAATTAGGTAACGTTACCTTGCATTACATTATGAAGTGGAGTAGTATATTAATATAACATTTAATTCCAACACTGCCAAAATGTTTCACAGTGGTATCCATCTGAAACTATTAACTTTATCAGCAGTGAATTGTTTCGTTTTTCGCTTCAACTGTTCCAAACAGGATAGCAGCAAGCCAGGGTTAAAGTTCTAATTGCAGTTATAATTTGTCTTCTGCTGCCAGGGGATTAAGGGACTTTAACTTCTATGCAACATTTGACAGAATAATATCACAACGCATAAGGAAGCTCTTCACGTTAAACAGCGAAAATATTTGTATTGCATAAGGAATAATTATGTATATTTGTTGCGAAGGAACTTACCTGTGACCTTGAAAGTTTATGCCTGGTGCGATTTGGATGCGCAGACTCAGTAGAGGGTGCATTTGGTACAAGAAATCGAGGACTAGATTCGATAAGATTCTGAGAGTGATGCTGAGGTTGATGGGGATGAGGGTGGAGTGGTTGTTGTTGAGGAGAACCCCCTAGATGGTGCTCCCCCGCGTCCAGCATGCTCGTACCCAGGGCGTCGAGCTGAGTCAACGACCTGGAACGAACCTAAAACAACAAAGAAAATGTTATTCAGAATCAGTTTTGCATAATTTGACTTCGATACTAGATTTATTTTCTACCGTTGATTATAAAAAAAAGTTTTTACATAATTATTATAAACACATTGATCTGTGCTTTGTACAACTTAGTGGAGTAAAATGTAGATTGTTGGACTCTGGACTAGAGGCTACAACTTAGGGCTATGGTCAATTTTAGGGCAATTTCAGGGCAATATCAGGGCCCTGGTCTGGGGGCTACAATTTTTTGTAGATTTAAAATAACAATAATGTTCATCATATAGACATGGAATCTAGATTAAAAAATAAAAACGTAAAATCTTGATTTGTAGACTTTATAAACTAAATATTAACTGAGATAAGAATCTCGGAGAATGATTTTTTTTCTCTACCTTAATTAGCATTCGAGTTTCTAGAATTTAAACTTCTTCTATGCTTTCTTATCTTTAAGATCTGTAGTGTAATTTTTTAGACATTCGCTCTAAGGAGTAGGATTCAGAATAAATTTTCGCACTTTAATTTCGTAGATTCTTTAATCCCTAAATTCTTAGCTTTGTTTCAGAAAATAAATGACCCACCATCTATAATGTATCAAAGCAGGAATAATCTTTCGATTTTTCTCTGAATTCTTTCTACTAGATGCAGTCGACTGAAAAATATTTTTCGTAAGAATCAATACCTCTTCAAAAAATTACCATAATCTCGGAGAGTGATACATTGAAAGTTTTTAAATGAAGATTGAGGTACAGAGAAAAATAATTAAAGATTTTTAGATTTGAGAATATTATGTCGGTGATAAGATTGTAGAAGAATGGAAAAAGGTAACATGGAATGATTCGAAATTCAAGGATTTCAAATTTTTTATACAGATTAGGGATGAATTCAAGATTGATTACTTGTACCTCGTGGACTATGGAATATTTGCATGGCCCAAAATTTGAATGATTACAAAAAAAATTGAGTATCGAAATGTTGAAAATTTAAATATGAAAGAAAATAGTAATTATCTTGAAAATTTGTTATTTGAAACAAACAAAATGGAACCATTTTCAATGTAAAAGGTTTTTATTGCACACGAATTCATTTCCAGTTGGGCAGGCTGTATGCATTTTTAAGTCACAGAATTGTTTCCGCAAGAAATATGTTGTTTTTCAAAGAAGTTTAGACGACACGTATTTCATCGATTTGATGAAAGATATATTTCACAAAGTTGGAATATTTGAATTTTGAAGACTGGTGATGCCATTCATGAAGAATTTATCGAAAAAAATGTGCAAATGTTTTAGTATCTAAACTAATATAAATATTTGCAATTTTCTGTTTGAATCTGTTAGATTTTTCCCAGGAAAAATAGCTCCGGTTTTTCTGAAATTTTTTTTAATTCATTTTTTTTAAATACCAGAGATACAAATACGGTAATTTTTTTTTAGTTTGCCAATGAGAATTCACAATTTAAAAAAAAACTAGATTAGATATGAAAAAAGTTTATGAAGAAAAGTTATTCGTTACAAAAAAATTACAAGAAAGTCCTCCGGCACTTGATTCTCTCTTGGATTATTATTAAAATATTCGCTAAAATATGAATTAAATTTTCTGCTATCATAAATAATCGGGGAGGGTGCAAATCAATAGGAAAATCAGATTTTTCTGCAAACTTTTTCATTTAGAGTCTAAATATTCAAATATAATAATCAATATTTTATGTTTCGAAATTACCCGATTTGTGTTACAATTGCTATTTTGCATTATTCTTCGACAGTAATATCTTGCCAATCATGGTCAGCTGTTTGTGTCATGACGAAATTTGTTTGACCTTTTTTCCTATTTCAAGCTTACATATACCAGATAATTCAAAAATGTAAAATATTGATTACTATCTTCAAATATTTAGACTTTAAAAGAAAAAGCTTGTAGATAAATTGGTTCCACCTGCTGATTTACGCTCTCCTTGATTATTTATCAGCAGAAAATTGAATTTATTCATATTTTATAGCGGGTATTTGAATAATAATGCACGAGAAGAAAAAGTGAAAAAGGACTTTTTTTGTATAACTTTTTGGAAGAAATAACTTTGCATTATAAACTTTTTTCATATTTTGTCTCGTTTCTGCAACAATGGTGAATTTTCATTTTCAAAAGAAAAAGTTCCTTCTCCTCTTCAAGCCGCTGGCAGATGATAAACTCTTATGGGATATATTCACAACATTAGTATCAACTTTAAATATAATGAAGAAAAAATTAAAAACGTTGGGGTTTTTGCGAAAATTGCTTAAAAAATTATTCAGAATAAACCGCCGTCATTTTGTAAATTTTAAAAGTTTTTGGAATTTTCCGGTGGATTTTAAAATATAATGAAAAGATCTATCAGAATCAAAAAGAAAATGTCAAATGTCTACATTAATTTAGTTACTGAAACACTTACATATTTTTTTAGATATATTCTTCATAAACGGCATCACAAGTATTAAAAGTTCCAATACTCTCAAATTGATAGTAGAAAAATTTTCATCAAATCGGTGAAATACGTTTCGTCTGAAATTCCTTGAAAAAACAGCATATTTCTTGCTGAAATTATTCTGCGACTTGAGCATGCACACATCATGTCCGACTGGAAATTAATTTGGCCATTTAAAGAAATTTTAAAGCATTTACAATTGTAGATTAAATAAAATATTACACAATTTCTGTGTTATGCTATAATTAAAAGCACTTGAAATTAAATTTAAAATTACAATAATATAGTATTAATTAGGTAGCTGATGCAAATCTATAATTACAAATTTTTTAAACCATCACGTCAAAACTGCAGAAAGAGATTTTTTACTAAAATTGTGAAAAATAACATTTCAATATTAAGTGTGCAGAATTAGAAAATCAAAAATTGTTAACTATTTAAAAAAAACTGAAAACTTTAAGTTAGAAAGGTTTAAATTGGAAAAATGTTTAATTCGAAATTTCAAAATTGTACAATATTGAATAAAAAATGTTGAGAACTAGTAAACTTAAAATATGCGATACATAATAAAGAAACTGGAAGCGTTCCAGATTAAAGAATTTTAAATAGATGCTTAAAAAATTGAATACCCAATGATTGAATGTGTACAAAATTAAGTAATTATGGAGTCATCGTGGCTCAGACGGTATCGTGATTGTCTTATGTTCCAACAATGCAGCCTTGGCAACAACGCTGGCGCGGGTTCGATTCCTAAAGCAGGAATGGAGGCTGGATGTGTTTTCAGAAAGCTTTCGCTTCTGTCCCTTGGTATACTTCTCCACAGATAGCCTACAGTTTATAACTTACCCTATAGTACAGTCGATAATGACCCTGGCAGTTGATGCGACTATAAACATTCAATTAATAAAAAAAAATTAAATAATTGAAAATTTCAAACAAACTCAAAAACCAAACGATGGCAGCGTCACAAATATTGAAGTATGCAATGTTAAAATTTTTTATTCGAAGCATTCTTTATTCAAAAATGTCCAATTTTTGGTGCATGCAGGTGAAAAAATCGAATAAAAAGACTAAACAAGTGAAAAAATTTTATTTGAAAAAGGAACAATTAAACTAAAATTTGATATTTCGTAAACAATATTAAATTACTTAATTAAACGTATATAACTTCATTACTTTTATTCCATTTCTTATAAAACTAAATTATTTGCGAGAATATTGATTATTTCAATATTTGAAAAGACACCCATCCATCGGGATTTTTACCGGTTGCCCGGTGGCCGATCCTGCTCTGATTGAATATTATATAAACGGGTTTTAAAACGAACATCTCTCTTAATGACATCTCTGGAATTATGTAATATATAGAAGTTGAAATTTCAATCGCACGGTAATTACAGTATCGAGTGAATTGGAATTCCGTCTCTGCAAAATTTGGGTAAATTGTTTACATTCGTTTCCAACCACTCGAGTACGAGTCTAAATGAAAGGAATTAAAGCTGGTCATGAAACATTCATGACATAGTGACTGGCTTAACATTAATTACATGCTCGGAAAATAGTACTGCCTTAATATATATTATGTCATTCACAAGGCTGACCATGTAGGTCGCGACAGCTTGCATTAAAGAGTGAGGTTGGGTTAATTAATTTCAGAAAAAAGGAAATACAGAAGGAGTCATGTTTATCGAGAATATCTGGATTTTACTGAATATGTGTTGCATTTTATGTCTAAAGCTCTAGGAGATATTTTCAACTCCATGAAATTTTCTGATAATACTATTGACAATATTAACGTATTATAAAATGGTAATGGTCGGTAATGGTCGGTTTTCATCAAATATCCACGTTTTGAGACCCTGTGAGTCAGAAAAAGCGATTTTCATGAAGGTGCCTGTCTGTCTGCACGGTAACTTTCAAAAGACTGATCAGATTAAATCGAGCTTTAGCACCCCTTTTTAAGGCCTGAAAAGAAAGGAGAAGTTCATTAGCCAGCCATTTTTGACAAAGAGTTCTGGTTTTATCCATCGAAAAAGCTGTTTCAAAAATAAAAATTTCCATTTCCAGAAAAACTGCAAGATACAAAAAAATGTTCGGAGTGGATAGACTACCGGTACCGGAAAAAAGTTCCCTGCCGGTACGGGCAACATAGTTTTCTGCACGTACCGTCAATAAAGTTCTCAACCGGTACATGTAAAAACATATTTCCAGCATACGAAATAGATTGTCAGGCATTTTGCTATTAATGATTCATGGGGGCGGGAAGGCACCCCTGTGACTGGTCACAGAAATAATGTTGATCAAACCCCTACCCGTTTCCAACGTCCTGTGGGGGCGAGAAGGCCCCCATTTGACTCGTCATAGAAATAATGTTCGTTAAACCCCTACCCGTTTCCAACGTCCTGTGGGGGCGAGAAGGCCCCCATTTGACTCGTCATAGAAATAATGTTGGTTAAACCCCTAACCCTTTTCAGTGTCTCCTGGGGGGATGGCGGAAAGGCAGCCCTGTGATTGGTCATAGAAGTAGTGTTATGTACAATATCAATAATAGTATAATAATACAATCAAAATATAATGGAAGATGTAATGAATATGTAATAATGTGACGGCAGAGAAGTTTTTTACTGGTACCGGCCATTAACCATTTTTTCATAAGGCGTATAGTTTTTCTTTTAATCTTGAAAAAGCTTTTTAAAAAATAAAAAATTTCATTTTCTGACCAAAGAATGCAGCATTAAAAAAACGCACCAAAACCAATTTTTGCTTTTAAAAGGGTTTTTATTTTAAACGTGGAAACTGTTATTAACAAATCAAAAATTTTAATTTTCAGTCAAACGACGCGACTATTGCAATGAAACGTAGAGCCCTATGTTAATTAAATTTCTCTTTAATCTAAAATCAAAACAAAAATGATCTCTTTAGAAGTACAGATTTCGACAGTTTAGAAATACATATTTACATGTAAGCTTCAGTATATGCATTCTTCTTTGACAAATGTATTAAAAATAGAATTTTGCGAGAAAGCATCCGAGCGCGTAGTGCAAGGTATATTTATTATTGAACGCGAAGCGAGAGATCCGGCAGACGTGCGCCCTGCGCGCGCTCAATCTCGCGAGCGAAGCGAGCCGCACGTGAAAAGTAAATTAATGAATGTGTAAATTATTATATATAATTTCAAATTAAGATAAATCAAGGAAGTGTGAAACTTCTATTTTTAATACATTTGGTACAAAAAAGGATTCTAGATTGGTCTTTTGATCTTTGAAAAGCTTTTTGGTTTAGAGTATTTGCATCTATCATTTACGAAAACTAGTCAAGTTTTACTACTGAGGATCGGAAGAAGCCAGAAATTTCTTATCTGTTTTGAAAAATATGCATGACTATCCTAATGTTATGCGGTTAAAAATGGCCAATTTTCAATAATAAATGCGTTGTAATAAAAAATACAATGTATCCGTAAAACTTTATTTCAAAATGACCTGACTATTCCCTGACGAATAAAAATTAAGAATCAGAATTCAAATCTTTACAAATGCTGAATAAAAATTTAATATTATTGACTTCAATTTTCTAATCAGAATTCACTTTGCTACATTTTTTAATGTCGCTAAAAGACAGCTCAAGTTCTTTATTATACTAATATTTACTGATTTATCGTATATGTAGCGTGGTTTAGCCTTAAATAATTTTCTTTTTTTTTTAATCATAAATTAAAATAAGAAAATTGGTTAAGGCTAAACCACGCTAGATATACGGTAAAAATTCCGAATCCGGTTTATTTGGCTTTCAGTTAGATATTTTTGTAGACAAAAATGCTCGACGTTCTGGGAGCAACAGGGAATTTTGTGGAAAATGCTAAAGAGCAAGTTCAAGTGAAAATTCCAGTTTGTCAATGGTGGTCTATAAAAGACTATTACAACTTCGTAATTTATTTGTTTATTTCGTGGCAAGATTTTTTGGCTTCCAGATATATAGTCCCTTTCGTAGAGAATAAAAAATTTATATAAAAATAAACTTTGTATGATAAATTAATCGTATCTATTATATGTGATCGATTCAATTTTTTACTCCAATATAAAATATATGCTGCACATAAAAAACCTTTTAGCGTAAAAGACTTAGTAAATACGACAAGAGAAGCAGTGAACCTTTTTGGCAGTGATCCCAGAAGATCACGTGCTTTTCCTCTTATCAGAAGAGACTTTTCATTGTTATTCTTTCAAGGATACCTCCACTAAAAGGCCTCTGAGATTTACAAATCGTTGGGCCAAGAGAAAAGTGATCGTAGGACAAAAAATTTTGTAGCTCGATTCAAGACTGGTAGTTAAAACTGTACGTAAACTCTCGAATTCTGAGGATAGCTTTGCAAAGATTTTTATATTTTCCCTTTTTCTCACCGTAGTAAAAGTCACTTGAGTAGATTTTCGGAAGTGATGTGTGCAATTTTAATGCTGTAGTCCATTACCCTAATTTGAAATTCAGTTAGATAGAAAAAAATGTAAATATTTATATTAAACTTGATCATTCTAAATAATTTAGAGTGATAGAATATAATTAAGTTCTGTTATTTTTACATTCTCATCATAGAAGGTTTTATATGTGTGTAAAATTTGACCCCCCCCCCCTTCACCGGTTTTATCAAATGTCCACGTTTTGAGACCTTCTGAACCCAAAAACAGGTTTTCGTCAATGTGCCTGGCTGTGTGTATGTGTATGTGTGTATGTATGAATGGATGTGGGTATTTATGTAGATTTTTATTCTATCAGCACGATAACTTTTGAAAGAATGTACAGATTGCTTGGGCTTTGGTATACTCTTCAAGTATCCTAATATGAAGGTCAATTTCGTTACACAGCTATTTTGGATAAAAATTCGAAAAGCGCATTTAAAATATTTTTGAGACCACATTTTTTCAAGATTACAAAATTCTATGTACGGATGTTCGTAGTACTAAAAAAAAAGGAACAATTCATCCTTTTTATTTTTTTTATCAAACAAAAACTACTGGAGTTATAGCATTTACAAAATTGCAAAAAACAAACGAAAATGAACATTTTAAGCCAAAAAACGCACGACATGAAAAAAGGTCAAGAGAAGAAAAACGTTGCTTTTCGAATATCCTAAAATATTGTCGTAACAACTTTTTGAATTTTATGAAAAATCAAAAATTCAAATTCTGATCGCACAAAAAAATAATGAAAAATCAAAAATTCCATTTTGCGGTCAAACTATGCAAGATATGAAAAAATATAAAGAAACAAAAATGGTGCATATAAAAAAAATCTGAAAATTTGTTATTGAACACTTTTTGATAGGATGCGTAGTTTTTGTATTAGTAGTAAAAGATAGCATTGAAAATAAAAATTTTATTTTTGGAAAACAACATCTAATACTACACTGCTGAAGGCTGGGGACCTCACCATAAAAAAGCAAATAACTATGACTCTCTCGGTTCCAGTTCTGTGGACACACCCCCTTAATTAACCGAAGTTTAGTGAGACTGACGTAATAACTAGACTCTCCACCATATGACGACTAACTACTTAATGTGGACATGATTTCGGCTCGCAAAATAAATTTCTCGCATAAGGGTGTTAGTTGAGCGTACACTTTAAACAGTTATTAATAAAAACAACAAAATAACTGCGAAATGAACTAAAACTTTGGTTGACGAACGGCCTGCGCACAGTAAAGGTAAAGTTCAAGTTTCAGGCAATGATAAATGTAATACACATTTAATATAATCGTGTTGGATACTGTAGAAAAGTTCGTATTTTGGACATAATCGAGTGCGAAGCACGAGATACGTGATGAGAATGTGTTCGTTAAGGCCGAAGAAAGCTTTTACAAAAGAGAATGCATAATCACCAAATTACAGTTGTCGATGCTTTGACCTTTAATTTTAAAAGGTATGTGCACAAATGTAGGGGAAATACAAGGACCGAGCGCGAAGCGCGAGAACCAACACTCACGCGACCTAGGCGCGCTCAAACTTGCGAGCCGCGCGCACAGCACGCGATGATAATGTGCACGCCCAGCGGGCAGATTTTTTTAAATTGCAAAGATGAAAAATTCATCTCGAAAAGGAAAAGTCACAAATATTTCATCGAAGAAAACTTCTACACTTTATACATCAAACAAATTTATTGTAGGAAAATATTCAACATCGTGGATTTCCATCTACGTGCGTGTAATACAAATATTGATGCATTTTGTATTAAAATATTCGAGGGAAAATATACAAGAAGTACCTTATGCATTTAATCTGCGTTTAGATAACAATAAGTTTTTTAAAATAAAAAAAACATTCAGGAAAAAAATTTGATATTGCATTTTTATGAAAAGCTTACCTAGAGAAAAGCTTCCAAGGGATATGATTGGGCGTCGGAAATGTCATCAAGAGGAAATTGATGTTTTTCTTTTCTGTTTCGATTCGACATTAGATTTTGATATAAACATTACTATTTTTGACTTTAACGGTATCTAATATCCATATCTAACAAAACTAAAAGTATTTTTCCTAGAAATATTTCTATATTCTAGTTCAAAATGTTATCAAAAGTTTCCATCAGCCTTTAGCAAACCACGCAATTTCTCATCACAGAATTTCACAGAAAATCGTTATTTTTCAAGAACCTTAAGTCTCTCTCTTCGATCAAAATCCGTCATTGACAAGTTGCACTGAAAAAAGTCAGTAATCCGATCTAGTTTTCTTATTACAAGAACCTCACTCGTCGGATTTTCTCGTCGCTCTAATTTACCTAAATGTGTATCATCAGTGATTTTGAAATTATAATATTTCTGCGCGGAAGTAAAATAAATCACTCGTCGCCTTCCAGGATTAGATTAAATTGTACAAAAGGCAAAAAATGAATTTTTTCTCATTATCAAACTCTAGAGAGTCAGTTTTGTTTCAAATGAAATATTTTGTTCGCTTCTTTAAATTAGATATTAAAGGAGCTTTTATCGTGATTCGATATTAATAAAATTTCGTGCCTGCTGCTTTCAATTACCTCGAGCTTGTCTGCTCTTTTCTGAAGAGTCAAGTGTTCACTGGTCTATCTGAAAAATTTTCGCTGAAGACGTATAAGAAATTGTATAAAATTTACAGAATGTTTGATGCAATAAAGTTAGGTTGGTTTATCAGTACTGGGCAAATATCATAACTAGAATTGCATATACGATACTGATTTGTTCATTTAGAGTATTTGCAGATGGAATTCGCACTGCATAATAACCTTTACCACTCTCTTCAGCTATTCCACCACTCGCTCTACCCCTTTCCTATTTACTGCAATTGGCTACGGGTTTCATACAGCCCCACCAATTAATGCCAAATCTGCTTATACCTCTTAAAGTGTCTATATGTACGATCTACGTATTTCTCCTAACGTAAAGAGATGGTTATAATTTCAAATTGATCCGAGCTAGTTAAACTGAACAACCATCTATCTCCAATTCATAAATAGTAAGAAATAACTTCATTACAAGTTTGCTTGAAGACATTTGTGACCAAAATCGATTTATGGGTCTGCTTTACCCATGATCTACTCCGAGGATTAAATCTGTACAAAAATCTTCACCAAAATAAAAAAATAAATAATAATAAACGAAAAGACTGTAACAATCTTGGTTTATTCAGTTTCAGATGAAATTCATATCTTCAGATTTAGTGTGATGTTGATCACGTTTGTTCCACCCACGAAGTAGTATAAGGAGATCCAACTCTAATATAAGGATACCCCCCATTTTTCCGTGCCCACTTCCTATAGCATATCCACAGCATACCAGATTACGTATTGTAGCGCCTCTCAGGACAAAATTTGAAACTGTTGAAACCCAACTCTAAAACCTATGTTATAACGGTTTCCGTAAGAGGCGCTAGAACACGTAATCCGAAGTGCTATAGGATGTGGGCACGGAAAAGTGGGGGTACAATTTTCCGAAATGGCCCATAGAGTTGGATCTCCTTATACTACTTCGTGGTTCCACCATAGGGCGTCCGGTCGATTTATCTGACTAGATGGTCAGTCAGGATAGTATTTTTAATAGTACTTACGCTCCTCTAGCAAGCTAAGGTTCAATGAAATTTTTTTGTGGAATATCCCAGCGGCATCGTTATGTCTGTAAGAGTATGCCTGCGAAGCAAGCATCATACAGCTATCAGTGATATTCTCGATTGTCTCATTTGGATTTCCACAGAGGCATCACTTGTCGGTCGCCGCTTTAATACCGAGGATGCACCCCCCAAAGAGATAGCTATTTTGTTATTCATCTCGGCGATATTTTTAGCACTAGGACCGGTTTTTATTATCGAGCCTAGACATTCATTTTTAATATAGAAATACCATCACATGAATTATATTGGCCTTTTATCTTACATTGAAGAGCCTTAGGCGATGCATGTTTAAACTATGATAAATAACTTTTGCGGCTTGAAGATCGAAAACGTTTATTTATGATCTATTACATATCGGCGACATTTCGGACTAGTCTCTCTTCACGGAGAAAAATTGACGTTTAAACGTAACTTCTAGATGTTATATTTAAGCATATTTTATGTTTAACTATAGGACAGCAATCTAGATGTTCAAAGTTAGTATCCGTAGATATTAAAAAGTGAGATGTAACTCTATAACATGGTTATGTCAGATAACTACTGTAAATATTTGAGGAGTTTACTTATTTCTGATCATTTTTAGGAATTAATTAATATCTTATTTGTGCATTTAAAAATTGAACTTTAATATTTTTAATTCTAAATAAAAACGGGGTAAGTAAGCTGAGAACGAATGATCTGTAATCTGCATTTGAAATTCTATCTATTTTAGGTTACTTAAACTCATATTTTATTATAAATTTACAAACATTTTGTCAAATGGTAAAATGTGTTCGAGCCAATATAACCTCAAATTTAAGAACATTGTTCCGTCGTGTAGACAGACAAAAGTTGTTATCCAATTTTAATTAAGGATAGCTAATGTTGATTCTGTGGAAATTATCCAAAATTTTAATAATCCTTAATTGTAATATCGAAAATATATAGCCTTCAAATGTAGTCGTGAAATTACAATGCACGATGCGCATTCGGTCGGACGATTTTAACATCTGAATGTGTTTCTGTTTAACACACAAATATTTTTACACCTAGCATCTCAAAAAGATAGTAGATGTTTGGCATGAAAACTGTTGGATACAACTCGAGAATTCCAGAAATAATGATAATAAATGCAATAATATATAGAGGAGATGCCTCGGATTTGATATACCAACTCCTTTTCGATGGATTGCCGGGAATCTATGAACCGAAATTCGACCAACAATAGGTAATTCGAAGGGTTATTTAATAACCTTTCGGATGGTTCGATTGATTTTTCCATATCATCAACGAGTCTTTTTTAAATAAAGATTTTCCAAAAAACAACTTTGTCGAAAATTGGTAAATGGTGGCTCTAATTTGATATACCTATAAAAACATCGAAAAACATGAAAAATAAGTAAGTTTCCGATATGAAAATGAAATATGATAAACGAATCTGGTATTTGAAATCTGAAAAAAAATTGGACAGTAAGCGTTAGCATACACACAACACTTGTATTTGTTAGCAGTATCACATGAATCCACACTAAAGAAGCACAGCCATACGCACACATACGTGCATGAATACATGAACCCATTTTTTCACATAAAGGAAGCTGAATAATGTCTAACTGTGATTTTCTGGTCGAACTTGGAAAATAATTTTACAACAGACAAGTATATAAAATTCGAGCCACCCATGGTATATCAAATTAGAGCTACCCGGTACAAAATGTTCATGTTTAAAAAGCATAACCCCTCAACAGAAGCATCTCCATATCTACCGAGCAATACTATTCAACTAACCCTACTTCAGTACTATATACAAAATTTATTAGAAAAACTACATTCCCGAAATAATGAATAGATATTTAAGACTTCCCTGGAATGAACTCAGGATATCCGATTTTTTATTTTTCTGTCTCACACTTTTTGTGAAGCGAATGAAACAGTGAAACTGTCACTATTTTCCACTACTCTGAAGTGCGTTCAGTTCCCACTGTCACCAACCTAGTACATTTGTTAGTTTTCTAGAAATCCAGGTGGCTCAAATTTAAGCCCTATATCAAATGCAAGCCATCTCTTTTAGTTCTAAGGATTTAAAAACATTAGAAAATCAGCGTCGTGACAAATTATATCGAAAATAATCATAAATGGAGGACTTCATATAGGTTTGAATAAAAGTAATAAAAAAGCTAACCATACCATTCCGGCTGTGAATTAGCCTTGATTAGAGAGATTGCTAAAAAATATTACTTCAAGATTACATTTTTACACATCCCACTGAAAGATTAGGTTTTTGCTGTTTTTAAACTTGAGCCTCATGTATTCTAGTTTATGAAGGCATGTTTAAAAGGACATTGTGTATAAATTCATGAAACAGTAATCCAAAACTGTTATTTACAACAAATTTCATTTATACAGTGACTATTTGTCAATATATTATACAAAATGAACGAACTCAAAACTGTTTCGTATTTAGCATGCAACCATGACAGTCCAAGCTACAAACTATAATAGAAAAAGAAACTGCGAATATGACACTTCTCATAAAAACGCGTGAAACATATTTTCGATTGAAATTAAGATAATTAATCATCAGATAGTTTTGAAGAAAAGAGTTTGACGAATCGAAGGTACCATCAGTGAAAGGATAGTGTAAGGAATTTAATTCCTTACACAATGATAATCTGTCAGAGGAAAAAATTTCCATTGCTATGTCATCAATATATTTCTCAATTTTTCAATTCGAAAATAGCAGGTTGATGGTAAAAGAAAAAATGTCTGCCCATTTAAATATTGTATTGGTATCCACCTGGTAGATAAATTTTCCAAACAGTGAAAGTAAGACACGAATGCACAATAAAGTAATGTAATTTGTTAGCGGTAAACCTCGAGACGCTTACATGGATGTAAGAGATTGTTAACCCTTATTTATTTCATTGATATATTGACCTTTGTGCCGTTTGACAAATATAGATGGCTTGCTTCCACGTCCATGCCTCTCGGTTTATCCTGCAACGTGGAGTGAGGGCGCCGTTAAATGAGGTTATCGATATCGTTCCGACTCATTAGAGGTCACCACTGGCTTATATTGTCAACATTTTTCTTTCCGCACGGCCAACAACAGCACAACAATTTTCACTTCCCAAAACAACGCAAAAATAGGTGCCACGTAATGGGAAAATAAATAGCTTTTTCCCCTATTCAGAGTCACTCGACCTTGATTTCGATTGTCTTCTCTCAGAGAATAATATGAAAGACGTTGCTCGTCTGAGGCTACTTTTGTCATTTAATTGCACACTGATCAACAACCACTCCATCAACGTACTATTAATATAAAATCTTGACTTCAAATGTGAAGTGAATCGAGAACGGCTCGAGTGATTTTTTTTACTCGAGCCGTTCGAGCGGTAAATACAACTCGAAAAAGAGCGAGATATCACTGCAACCGAGTGAAATAATGCAATCGATTTTCGAGTGAATTTTTTCACTCGAGCCATTCGAGCGGACAATAAAAGTCGAAAAAGAATGAGATGTCACTCGATTCGAGTGAAAAAACTATTTGCATGCTGTAATTAAATAACAAAATACAAATTCACATATACAAAAATTTATTTTCTACAGTAATATAATTATTATAGTATATTACAATTCAAATCAAAGATATGGATTTTTACTCCAGAAATATAATTTTTTTAAATAAATATGCACGCGAGTATTTGCACTGCCCGCCTGGTAGCTACTGAGCTGCTCGACTCCGTTGCGCTCACTCAACCTCTCTCTCGACTCCTTGGACCTCTTCTGGCGGTTGTTGGAGAGTTCTGAAAAAAAGATGAGTATAAATATCTTACTTCAGGATTTTTTAAAATTTGATAATGCATTGCATTTACCGTAACTCTAAGAAAATAACGAAAAAGACGACTTTTTTCGATTTTTTTAAACTTCAAAGTCACTTAGGAAGGGTAAAAAATATTTGAATCGTTCTTTGCTATGTTGGTACAAATCTGCTTGCTTCAAAATATTTTTTCTGATAATTTATGTACCGAAAATTAATTTGATTGTCAAATAAAGAGAAATATATCACTTT
The DNA here is from genome assembly GCA_932066315.1 of Andricus coriarius. Lineage (NCBI taxonomy): Eukaryota > Metazoa > Arthropoda > Insecta > Hymenoptera > Cynipidae > Andricus > Andricus coriarius. The sequence goes on from CAKNWT010316379.1 coordinate 26,537, forward strand.
TAAATATTTTCTTGTAATTATAGTCAATAAAAATTATTTCAATATCAACATTCCTATTAAATTATTGTTAAGACATATTTTAAATACATTCTCATTGACGTATATCACACATTATATGGTCAAATAGTCCAGAAATTTACCGTAACTCTAAGAAAATAACCAAAAAGTCTACTTTTTTTATTATTTGAAACTTCAAAGGCACTTAGGCAGGGTAACAAATATTTAAATCATTTTTTGCTATGTTGGTACGAATCTACTTGCTTTAAACTATTTTTTCTGATAAATTATGCAGCGAAAATTAATATCATTGTTAAATAAAGAGCAATATATCACTTTTAAATATTTTCTCGTAATTCTAGTCAATACAGATTATTTTAATATCAACATTCCGAATAAATTGTTGTTAAAAAATATTTTAAATACATTTTCATTCACATATATCACACATTATATGGTCAAATAGTCCAGGAATTTGCCGTAACTTTAAGAAAATAACGAAAAAGTCTACTTTTGTTGATTTTTTTAAACTTCAAAGTCACTTAGGCAGCGTAAAAATTATTTAAATCATTGTTTGCTATGTTGGTACAAATCTACTTGCTTCGAAATATTTTTTCCGATAATTTATGTAGCGAAAATTAATTTTGTTGTCAAATAAAGAGCAATATATCACTTTTAAATATTTTCTTGTCATTCGGCTACTTAAGGGCAAAATAACTCCTTCCTAATCAAATTGACGCTATTCATTGATTATTTATTACTGACACGTATGAATTGTGTTCTTTGCAATTCAATATTGCACTAA
>CAKNWT010316380.1:454-11817 GCA_932066315.1 Andricus coriarius
ATTTTGCACATTTTTTTGGAAAAAATATTTATTAATGTTATAGTTATTTCAAAGATTTCTTTCCGTCGTTTTCATAGAAGATTATAGGAAATTGTAGATTTTTTAACAGTTTGGCATAGAAAACTTCAAATTTTTATAAATTTCTTTCGATTTTTAATGAATAATTATTAAGTTGATGAGTTTGTATGAAAAATAAAATTTGTCTAAAAATAATATTCAGTGGGGAGATTATATTGACCCTCGATGAAAATAATTGTTTTTAATGTTGGATGTTACTTTTGGCTTTAGGGTCAGAGTAAATAATTCAGTCAATTTTTAATTGAACCAAACGTTTCGGCGCACAACGGTGGCTAAAAAAAAAATTTTGATTAATCAGTTAAGTGTAGTATACTATGCACCACGATACGGTTTCTTGCCGCTCTGAGCTGGTAGTTCATGAGAACTTCGCCAGGGCGCGCGACGTGTCACCTCTCTCGAAACAGAAATGACGCGTCGAGTGTTTAAGAAAGCAGTCGACGCGAAGGAAAGCATACTTATATGGAGCAGAGGCAACCGTGATCAAGAGCATGATGATCAAAAGGGCGGTTCCTTCATTGCTTTTTTTATTAGTATTGCACAATTTTTGGGGAATTTCGCCCATATAAATTTCGGAATATTCCCGAAATTTAAAATTAATACAGAATAACACATGTAGAATTTCCTATCAAATTTTTAGGAATTTTCCCTAATAAACTTTGGGAAAAATTCCACAAAATGTGTGGAAATTAGCGTAAACACAATTTTGGGGAAAATTCCCCACGACATTTTGTATAGTGCATTATTTAGATTAAAAATGCCCCATAATTTTTAACATAACTCAATCGGGACCTGATGCGGTAACGACTTGGCACTGACCCGGCAACCCGATCGGGCTAACAAGTTCGGCCCGGACTGGTCAGTGCGTTTCATCACGGGTCTGATCCGACCTGGCTTCCCGATCTGGACCCCATTTGGCCGGATCGGGCCCCGATGGGGGCCACGGCAAAATTTCTGCGAGGGTTTCCTTTCGTTTTAAAAAAAATTGAAAATTTTTCTTCGGTGCTATAAGTTTGAAAAGAAAAATAACTAGATAGTAAAAAAGGCTAATTCTTTTCAAAAAATGCAAAATCTATTTATTTTTAGTAATAGTTTTCGTAAAATGTACTCTTCTACATTTCAGATTTTACTATTAAAGGATTATTGAAATTGACTCCCATTAATTAATTATTATTAATAGATTTTCATTTTTCAAATGTTTCTCAGAGTGTTTTTAAGAACATTTTCGATAGGATTTGCAGGACTTTGGCATTAAAAATAATTCCTGAATTTCTAGAATGATATTTCTCCATAATTTCTAATAAAAGACATGTGGACAATTACTATTTGAATGGGATAAACATTTATTAGTGCCTCCCCTTAAAAAATTTGTAATAAAAATTGAAGGTTAAAAGTAAGTAAATTTAAATGTTCTGTTTCGACTAGGGTAGTGAATTAGTGATATAATTTTTGCACGACGTTCTCCGAAAACAAGACGTGTAATGCAGTTTTTTACGTACTAGTGCGTTGAAAGTCCTTTTTCACGCACTATAGTGTTTCGGAAGCTAGATAATACTACAAGCCCCTCTTTTGCGCCCATGCAACACCATAGTTTATTATGCACCAAGGGCAGAAGTTGCCCTTTTGCGACGAGTACTACTGAAAAAATACACGAGTCGCAAAAAATCTCCTTCCCCTTGATGCATACGATATTTTGTATAACAAATATATTATTTCGGACACGATTTGAATACAGTTTCTGTCCATATGGAGGAATTTCGCAAACTTTATTTTTATCTATTTTTTCTACTTTATTTTCGATCTACGAGTCCAAATAAAAATGTTTTTTATTCTTTAGCTGTATAAAATCTAATATATTGAAAATTTGTAATATTTATTTCTAGACTTAGTATATTCTTAGAAATAACTAGTAATAGGTAATAATTTATAGATAATAAAATTAAACAGCATCAAAGGTTTGAAAATAAAAATATATAAGAATATATTTTTCATCTGATGAGGCAATTTATTTGAATCAAATAGGTCCTCTTCATATGTGTAACTTAATGTTATTTAATGTTATTATATGATATTTATAAATTTAAAAGAATTTACTGCAAGTACCTGACACCTGGATGACGCAAGTGGAAACTAGTTGCTTTGCAAGACAAACGCTGGCTGGCAAGGAAGAAATTGATAATGAGTTAAATCTACAAATTTATACATATGAAACTGTTTTATCTTCAAATAATTTTTCAAATTTTAATTTTATCCTCATTATCACACTTTATTTTATATTGCATATTATTCTTAATTTAAAAAATTGCTACAGAGAGTTCTAACATATTTTATAACTTTCCAGGTATTGTAATATTAAAGAAAATAAGAATAAAATGATTCAAACTAATATTCTGTATAGAATTCTTGAAGAATTGTAGTTAAGCTCTATAGAATTTTGCCAATTTGGAAAATATATGCAGATAATAAATCTAAGATTGTATAAATAAGTAATTTTATTTCGATTAATGTTCACCAACTTGGTAATATATTTTATAAAGGCAGGCGTTTAATAGAGAATATTTTATATCATAATTACATTTATAGATTAATAAATATAATTTTATCTATTTTCGTATGAAAGTATTTTTTTCGACCCTAGGCTTAGAAAAAGACTTACCTGCTTTGCTACAAATTTGCAATATTTAATTTAATCTATTTCTTTATGTTATATATCATAATCCAAATATATAATTATAATCCATGAAGGCAATTTAGATTTTATGGATCTATTTTTCATTCTTTTGTTTGCAACACACTATAATTTTCTCAACGGAAGTCCCGACTGTTCGAAAAAATAAAACAACATAAAAAAACTGGAGTGCAAATTAGCAGATTAGTCTTGTTTGCAATGAGCTGAGAACGTTCCATGAGATATTGTTAGGTTGCAGGTGTCTTCCGTTACTTATATATACATTTTAACATCTAAAATGAGTTATTGTGGAGAAGATCTTTTGCAACATTTAATTAACCGAAGCTATAATCAACTCAGTATGCCGACAACATACTATAACTTCACTAACTTCTATTATAAACGGTTAGAATGTACTACAAAATTTCTAGAACAAAATATTAAATAAATAAAGCAAGGACCCTCATTCTTACCTTTATGGAAATATGAAATTAATACACTGAGAAAAGAAATTTGACTTTACTTTTTTAGTTACTTTTACAATTAAAACAAATTAACACTCAGAAATTGTTTTGATTAGATTTTGAATGATTGAATAGGTGACAAATGGAAAAGTAGCTATGAAAATTGTATAAGTTTTTATATAAAACAATGCAAGAAGTCATTTTTCAGAAAAAGTGTAATTGCAGGTACTCCTTTCCTGGTTGAGCGCTTCTAGATAAATCCATCGTTCTTGGTAGATAATTAAGTATATCAACCGATCTCAGTGAATCGCTTTTTCAGACGAAGAATGCACGACCAGGTTTTCCACAGGCTCCTTTAGTAATATTTATTACTTGTAATAAGGCCTTGAAGTACTTCTTAACTTATTATAAGACATTTTTTATACTAACCGACTTCCTGAAAATTTCAAATTTTAAGTATTCAAAACTATTTATAATTATAAATTCATAATTAGAAAATTAAAATTCAGCACTTTAAAGTTCAAACATTCAAAAATACAATCACAAATTAGAAATCAAAATTACAATTAAAATTTAAAAAAGATAAAAAAATGTAATAAATTCTAATGCGAAACCTCAACAACGAAACAATTTTCAACTAAGAATTACTTATTTTATTTTATTTCTTTTTAAATTGAAGGTAGTTAAAAATGACCAAATTTCATTTACAAAGCTTTCAAATTGAATAATTAGAAATTTGAAATGTTGTAAAATAGAATAATTTTATATTTCAAGCGCTCACAAATCTTTAATGTGGAAACTTTCTAAATGGATTATTTCATACTCACAACTTTTAAAATGCGAACTGTCTAAGTGTCTACTATTACGGAATCTTCCGTAAGACTAACCCGTTTCCAGCTCATTCAGGGTACCCTTAAATTTCATATCTTTAAATTGGAATCGTAGAAAATCAAAGTTAATAGACTTCCTAATTTAGTGTAAAGTGACGTTAAAATTAATTGGAAAGTTTTCTCTACCCGTGTAGAAATTGCCCTAATAGTCCCTAACAATATTGGGGCTTTTTAACGAGCCCCAATAGATTCCCCTATAAGAGTTATCTTCATCAGGACCTATTTTGGTCCGAATATGACAACCAAGCGTATTCTCAAAAGTTAGATACGGCGTAAGAAATTTTATGAACCACCAAAATATCTTCTTGCATATATATTTTAGAACATATCAAAAGTTTCAATCCAGAAAAAAAAAAATTTCTCCAAATTTTACTTGCCTAAAGTTGTTACAAAATTATTTTGGAATCCGAGGTATCTGTATCTGACCCCGTGACATCAATGTGGAGTTAAAGACGATCCTTGTTAGAAGCCTCAACAAATTTCCTTTGATGGCCTCCAAAATTTTGCGTATCGAACTGGTTGGGCCCCTTTACAATTTTCCTAATGCGGACCCTATCAAGAATATAGAAAACCAATCTGGGGCTCAGGTGCTAAGAGCTTATTACTTTCAGCTCAAAAATGAAATTACTGTCATTTTCACTTATTCTAAATACAAACGTTTAAAACTTAATAATTTCAAAATTAAATTAACAATTTCCGAGTTTCAAATATAAAGTCTTCAGAGTTTAATGATTCCAAACTTCTAGGGATGCGCACAAAATCCAAACTCGTTGTTCAAACGAGTCGAGGCGAGCTTGTTAGGTTTCTTTTTTATTCATGTATTATTTATATATAATATGATTATTATATTATGTATATCAATTCATCTATGCGTGACTTATCACAGAAAAAAAACAAAAGGTAAAAAGCGTGGCAGGTAAAATTTCTGGAGGTAATCTCACCATGCAAAAAAAATGAAGATCGGTAAGGGTAAAACGAAAATTTAGTAATCTTTTAGGTTACCCTTGCCGATCTTCAATTTTTTGCATGCCGAGATTACCCCCAGCACTCTTATCTGAAATGCTTCTTACGATTTGTTTTTTCTGTGATTTTACCATTCCATTATCGATTATATTTTTCCTGAATATTGATTGATATATTTTTGGACGTCCGAAATGAGATAATCCTCACAGAATGTGGTACTGGACAAACAAGTGTATAAGGGTAAAGTAAATGGCAGGATGCCCAGAGTTAGACCGCCGAAAAAATGGTTAGAATCTGTGAATGAGGCATTAATCCGAAGAGACATAAGAAGGCATAGAAACACGAGAGTTTGCATGAAAAAATGCATGGACGTGAAGGAAGCTGGAGTAATATGCTAGGACAGAAAAGTGTGGAGACAAATAGTTTATAAAAAAAATGTCAGTAGTGCGAATGACGCCTGAAACAAAAGTCCTTGGATACTAATGGGCCCAAGTGGGAAACCACACATAATAATTTTGTGAGGCTCTTCACTTGGGGTGATCGCTAGAGAGATTGGTCAGCAGCCTAAGTCGGATCAGTGTTGCAGAACAAACGTGTAATTTAAATAAATAACACGAGAATTCTAGATCAATCTGAAAAATCTATACACCCTATCTCACGTTACTCCCTTCCTCACCGAGCAAGTCACGTATTATATTATGCCGTATTACCCGCTGCACCCCTAATTGTCAAAAATTACGTAGACTGCTCTTGAATTTATTTTTCTCCTGAATTCACTTGAATTCGCAGTTAATTATTTTAAATTTACTTGGGGTGCCTGCTGGTGAGATTGAAGAGCAACCTGGGTCAGAGCACTTACGGAACGGACGTGTTATTTAGCTAAAAAACATGAAGATTCTAAATTAATCTTCAAATCTAAACCCCCTGCTCCCATCCGACCCTCTTATACCGCCACGTACACATCCTTTTCTTACTTTTCTCATATGAACTCTATGATCCCCGGTTAGAACCGAGTGAGTCTCGCTTACCCTGAAAGGGATTTAGCTAAATAGTAAAAAAAAAAAAAAAATAATAATAATAATAATAATGGCTCAGGCGGTTAGGCAATAGGACTTCGCATTAGAGATCCGGGGTTCGATCCCTGAGCCGGTACCCCTGGAATTTTTCATATGTACTTTTACCGTGGTTGCATACCGCTTTTATTAGATCATTTGATTCTATTACAAAAATACTTCCGCGACTGATGATATATACTCGGATAGCCCCGTACACACTATCCAAAAATCCAACTCTACCAAAAATACCTTCGACATGTTGGCCTGTAACCATCTCAAGCCTGAGTCGGTGATTGATGATGTAAAACCGGGTTCACGCGAGAACAAGTTTAAAAAATATATAATTCATTTTGAATTCACTTTCGAAAAAAATTTCATGAACGAATTCAACATAGAATTCTAGTTCAATGATTGACCTTGAATAAGCATAAGTTGAAACTGTCAACTTTTCACAACGTTTTCTATGCAACTTTATTTATCAGAACTGTCTGCACTCTATATTTATATAAATCTGTACAAATAACTCGAAAAATGGTGGTTGTACTCCCCTTTCCAGTCCGTCAATCAATCAATCAATCAAGTTTTTTTTGTTGCGAATTATCTCGACAACCGTTTGAGCTGTCGCAAAAACTATGGTCGTCGTTGGATTCAGCGTTAAAAATACGTCGAAATCATGCACCCCCTTTTTTAAACAAATGAAATACAATCACATAAAGCTCGATTTGTGATTTTCAAAAGAACTGTTAACCCCAAAAAATTACAAAAATTTAGAATTTTTGAAAAACCTTGGATTCTATGATACAATATCTCCGTAATAATGTTTATAGAAGTATAATTTCTTTTTCATTCTTCAATTTTCAGAATAATGGAGAAGTTTTGTGAGATTCTGTCGATCAAGAAACAGTATTCAAGTATAAAATGAGAGACCTCCTTCAATGATTAGAATTCATTCAATTATGGTATTATCGTACCGGCTTTGTGAAGTAAAATGGAACCATGAGTGGAGTTCAGATACGATTCATGTACACAAGGCAACCGTTTATTGCCTTTAATGTACAATTGTACACATCATTGCATACTATATTGGAAATATGCTAATTTACAGCTAGACATTGAAAATCCTCGTAACCATTTACGATACCCGATCATCATCGCATTTCTGATTTCAATGCTCACAGGAAAAAAACGAGGATCGAGTTTTTGAAAAAATTTCTTCTCGGAGTACAATACTTATTTTCCTGTGGTCATCGTTTTTATTAATATCAATTATTTATACTCTTATATGGGGAACTTCATGCTGGATTCTCTGTCAGACACATTTTTTTCTGAATGTGTTGTCGCATTTTTTTATATTTTTAAAATTATTTGTAAATAAAATTTAAAAGTTGTTATAACTTGTACCATTTTGTTTAGATTCAACCAAATTATTTGAAACTACACATTTTTATGTTCTCTTTGAAAGAAGAGTGGCAGTTATCACCTCTAATAAAACTTTCAATTATTTAACAAATTGGAAAAAACTACAGGGTTAGGTAGATTATTTATTTATTTTTTAGCTTTGTAGTTCATTCAAACCTTACAAATACGGGGGTATGTGGTCAAAAGAAACTTTCGTAAGATTTTTCTCTCTGTATATTTACAGTACGGAAAAATGTATTTGAAAAAATTACTTAAGGAAGGGGAACCACCTGTTATTTTTTATTTCTTTATTGCACTAAAAATAGAATGAAAGTGTTTCCGAAAACATTACCTCCGTCAGTGTAAATGATCTAGGCGATAAAGAAGTACATATAAGCAAAAAAAGAATTTTTTCGCATAATCTTAATTTTCTTAAAAGATTAAACAAGTGTACCGTCTTTGGCTTTCAGCTTCCAGCCAATTTTGGAGAGAACCGACCAGGAAATTAAGACCCCGAACCTAGAAGTTGAAGTATCGTTGTCTTTCGCAAGCCGAACATTTTTTAAATAATTTTTTGACAAAAAGGGACACTTTCTTGGTCCTACTGCAAACATTAAGGTCTATTTTCAGGAGCCGAGTTTCTTTATCAGTTTTCTATAAGAAAGTCCTTGGGTCAATAGATTGTGATACCCGAACTTGTAATTGAAATTTTTTCAAAAATTACTTTTTTTTGCTTACAAGTATTTTTTTAGTGCAATATAAAAATCAAAAATCGAAATTCGTTAGACTAGACGTCTAAAACTTCAACCCAATCGATGCGGCATGGATTTCCCCATATACTTCTTTAATATTAATTTAATCAATACCAGTAATTATTGAAGAAAAGTAATATAAAACACAGTAAACCCCACATATATTTTTTCCGATAAAAATGTTTGCAAATAATGGACAATTATACAAATATCCGACGTGTAATAATTTTTATCGTAAGGTGGATGCCCAACCACATTCAAAACTTTATATGTAGTCGTCAATTGTTTGCAACGTTTTTATCCAACTTCAGATAAAATATATCTCTGGGATTTAATTTGAGCATTAATAACTTACGCGTAGAGTGTTTTTGAGCATCACCTTCTTCACTATGGTCGTCTATAACGTTGCCTTGGGCAACAGGAATTTCACTGTGGTTTACCGTGTAGTCTTCCGGAAAAACCGTGGAAACGTTCATAGCAGTTTGCTTCGCTGGGTGCCTCTTAAAACAAGGAAAAATCTGTTAGATGAAAAATCAATTTCGATTTGAACATAATCTCTTTTCGAATAAATTATTTATTATATTAGTTATTTCCATATCAAATTTTTTTGATATAGTGGTACCAGACCAGTAATTAACAATAAGGGGCCATCCATAAATTACGTAATGCAATCATCCGACAATTTTATTCCCCTCCCCATATGTTAAGCTTTTTCCGAATTTTCTCTGTAGCTTTTCATCATTGTGTGGCACTGGTTTAGACCCCCCCACCCCACCCTAAAAGTGTTAAGGAATTTATGGGCCAACTACTTCCAACAGATCCATGATAAGAGGATGCACGACCTTCCACAGAAATGTGAAGAATCAGTCATAGTCGGTTGAGCTATCATTTTCTGTCCTTAAGTTAACCGGATTGGAGTCAATCCTAGAGGGTCACTGGCTATCTGGTCACTGGCCCTGATAACGCTCTGCAAAAAACTCCAAGGGAGATAGAGTCAATTGTCGAAAATGAGAAGTGTCGAATATATTGGAATGTTCTAGAAAAAAGTTTTTTGTAGAGCACTCCAGGCCTGACATAGTTTTTCGTGACTTCGAGAAACGAACTATATTCGTTATAAAATTTTCGGCACCAACCGACAACAAAACATTAAGTAGAAAGAAAAGAGGGATATAAAGACTTTGCATGAGATCTCTCGGAGAAGTCAGACATCTAGACCATCACTTGTTCAGTTTATGGTCCGATTAGAGCTTTGGCCGATTAAAATCTAAGGGTAAGACCAACAATGGACCAAAGGATCAAAAGGCGCTTGCATCGACTGAACACGAAGATTGGCTGGGCAAGACAGAATGCGTCTTGTATTCAATGTGTGATTGACTACATAACATCTGTCGGCGTTGAAAAAGATATTTGCGACTAACAGCCTTGCCGTATTGGTTCTACTCTATTCATTTGGTGTGGTTCCATGGATGAAGCACGAGCTCACAAAGAGCTTGCATATCAAGTCATCCGTTCCCCACTTATACATCCCAGCCGTAAAGGTGGGTGCGGATTTCTGAATCTCTAGTGCATTCCTTTACAAAGCCGCGGAGCAGGCGGCAGAGAACCATGGCCTGGATCTGAACAGTCAAAGAGAGGAAAGTGCATTGCTTCATCTAGATGCCTTACTTCTAAAAACCCAGACAAAGAAAGCAGAGGTCAACAACTTCTTCCAAACGCTCCTCGACAAGAAGATGCATGAAAACTGTTACAGAAATGTAAAGGATCAGTCCTTGTCGATGGAGATAACGTTTGCTTTCCTCAATTCGTCCGGACTTAATTCCGGCAGAGTGGGTTATATTTTCGCGTGCTAAGAGGATGTTATTTCCACCTTAGTATACCGTGACCGCATTTTATGTCAAGAAGTTCCCAGCGATAGGTGCAGAGCATGTCATGCACATTCTGAGTACCTCGGGCACGTGCTATCCGGGTGTGCCCCTCACGCGGAAGCGACGTATGTCCAGAGATACAATGCGGCCCTAAGATTGCTTTACTACCATCTATGTCGCTCTTACTGTGACCCTACTCTGGTCAACGCTCCAAGGGCGATATTTTTAACTGTCCAGAACGAGAAGTGCCAAATTTAATGGAACTATAAGTACCAGATAACATCATAGTTAAGTAGAAGGAAAAGGGGGAGAGGTATCGAGACTCAACAACATCATAGTGTACTGTACCGAGCGCATTCGATTAAAATGATTCTCCTTGTGATCTGTGCTCTCAGAGGTGCAAAGCCATCACTGGTTCGTAACCTCGAAGTCATACCCGTGTACCAAAGATATTCCGAGGCACTTGCGAGATGGATGCATTGAGCTGTCATTCTTGGGTCGCTTCGTGTCTTCAAGACACGGAGCCACCTCCTGATTGCAATTCCATCGTACCCTGGGGACACCCATCTGACGGTCGTAAGAGTAATTGAAATTCCATTTGACACTATAAAATGCTAAAATAAAATGGGGTTTATCACTAAATGTTAGTTTTAACATATTTTTAAACCCAAATCCACGAAATAAATCATAGAATAGAAATTAATCATTGGAATAACTGGAAAGGGGAAGGGTGGCATCTTCCACAGAAATGTGGAGGATCTGTCGATGTCGTATGAGCTAACGTTTGCTTTCCTTAAATCACCCGGATTGAAGTCGGGCACGGAGGGTTTCATTTTGGCATGCCAAGACGGTGTCATTTTCATTCTAGCATGCCGTCGCCACATTTTGAGCCAAGACATTCCTGATGATAGCTGCACAGCGTGTCATGCACACCCCGACCATCTACGACACATACTATCTGGTTGTCCAATTCATGCGGGAACGACCCACATCCAAAGGCACAATGCGGCACTAAGCCTGACATTGTTCTTCTTGACTTCGAGAAACGAACCATGTTTGTTATAGAATTTTCGGCACCAGCTGACAAAAACATCATAGCCAAGGAGAATGAAAAGAAAGAGAGGTATAAAGAACTTATAAGGGAGTTGCGACGGTTATACCCGGAGTATTCCGTTAAGCTAATCGGCTTGATCATCGGTGCTGTCGGAGGTGCCAAGGTTTCACTGGTTAATA